>JAVGWO010000449.1:0-10340 GCA_034509495.1 Acestrorhynchus altus | reverse complement strand
TCGTCTACATCAACGTACGTGAGTCAGGTTTCAGTGTTCAGCTCAATTTGGTGATTTCCCTTCTGAAACACAACTCTGCTAATGGTCAGGAATAGTTGACCAGGAGCATTTGAGGAGGGATCTGACAGACGTCCTGGACCAGCACTGAAGAACCATTTCTTAGTTCGGTTTGTACTCACCTGTGTTTGATCCGGAGCAGAGTTCCTGTGCTGTGGTCTTGAGGTTGTAGGTCTGCTGTGTGCAGCTGGTGTATTTATGCCTGTGTAGGAAGGAAACTGTTGCCCAAGTTCTTCCTACAGAAGTTACTAACACAGACCTTGGATTTAATGTGGGGTGTGTCTATCTCTGACCATGATTTTGTGTCTGATTAGAAGTGATTAGAGCATCAGGATTTTGGAAGATCACATCATCTCTCCTCATTCCCAACTCTTCAACTCATCTCAAGTATTGAATGGAGGTCTTTCTTTCTTCTCTCAAAGGCTTAATACCTCTTTGGGCAACATCTGGTTTTAGGCATGGTTCCAACAGGTTCATGTTTATCTGCTCCAGAGAGTCCTATTCTATTGGCAGTTCTTCTCTACAGGGACTAGACAAGTTGTGTGTATATTTGCACATCTGTGTCAGCAATAAGTGCAGCTTGAAGTAGCTGAGTGCATTCATTAGACGGGTGACTAATGTAAATTAATGTTATATAATTCATATGCAGGGTTGCCAGATCTGTGTTTTTTTCTCGCCAAATAGGGCTTAAAGTTCTGTTTTTCAGCCAGTGATTTGTTTCGAATACATCTGATGATTCAGGCAAAGTAATTTCCTCAAAATGCTTCAGAAAACGACCCATAAGACGACCCATCTTTATGAGGAGTCATTTTTGTCTTTCAGTTCATGGGGATTTTTTGCGTTAGAGCTGCCTCCAGAACCCTTTATTGTAGTGATTTTGCAAAACAGCACGCAGCTCAGGGTCTTGTCAGTTAGGTAGGGTAGGGTGACTATATGTCTTCCATCCATCAATCCATCCATACATCCATCCATCCAACATGTGCTGCTCATCTGAGGTTGTGGGAGCAGCAGCCTAAGCAAAGAGGACCAGACCTCACACTCCCCAGCCACCTCTTCCAGCTCATAAGGATACCAAGGTGTTCCCAGGCACGCCATGAGAAATAGTGTCTTCAGCATATCCTTGGTCTTCCTCGGGGCCTCCTCTTCCTCCTCCTCCTCACAAGGGAGATGTTCAGGAAGCTTTTGAACCAGATACTCAAACCACTTCAGCTCTTCTTGACATGGAGAAGCAGCAACTCTACTCTGAGCTCCTTCCAGATGTCTTAACTCACCCTACCTACGGTAGAGTCCAACAACCCAACTGAGGAGACAGAGTTCAGCCACTTTATTCTCTCTTCACAACAAACCCTGCCGACACTGCACCGATACACCTGTGAACCTCTTGCTCCATCTTTCTCTAACTCATGGAGACAGGGACATTTTTCCCACCCAGCGAGGGAATACTTTCTACCCCATTTTACCCTTAGGAATGGAAAATGAACCCTTGTTCTGGTTTTGGAGATCCCTTCAGGTCAGTCAGTATAGTTCCACCCAGCTCAAATCCAACAGAGGTAACGGAACAGAGCCAAAATGACATCATTGTCCTTTATTAACAGCCAGTATTACATTCATGCAGGGTCTCATTGCTTAAAGCATGAACGGATGAATGAAATAAGCTGACAGCCCTTTTAATAATAAATACTGCATTAATGTCAGTAATAATTCAAATTGCAACAGACAATAATTGACGGTTATTGATGGTTTAATATAAAGCAGGGGGTCACATGCTCGGTGCGTGAATTGTAAAATGCATCAGAAATAGAAATTCAGCGATTTTAATGTGTCAGCAGTCCTTACACACAATATCCCAAAACAATACTGCAAAAGAGGAACAGAAGCTGTGAGCCGAAACTCAATGATGACAATGGATAGAAAACAGAAGACAGTATGATACCGTCACATTTACACATCAGCGCAGTAAAGAAGAGATTGTATAGATGCTGTGGAATGCTGCCTTAGAAGATTCTCATGCGGTTTCAGAGAAAACCAATCCATACCAGGTTCTGAGCAGACAGCGCCACCTACTGGTTATTTTATATTGGTTATTGTCTGAACCAGTTGCGTTAGAGCTGCCTCCAGGACCCTTTAGTGTAGTGATTTTGCAAAACAGCACACAGCTCAGGGTCTTGTCAGTTAGGTAGGGTAGGGTGACTATATGTCCTCTTTTTGGATGTGAGAAATGTGTCCAAATTTCAGGATTTTGGGTTGTTTTCACTTCGTCTGTGCCTTCTCACCTTTCACTGTGGGTCAAGGGTTTTTTTAGTGCCTTAAAACATCACTTTGACCTGATTTTTTAATTTTTTCAGTGTATCTCTTGACAAAACTACAATTTTAAAGCATGTTCTGTAAAAAAGTGGTAAACCAGCCATTAGGGGTGTACTTCGTGTACGTCTGGTGCCAGTCCCAAGCCCGGGTAAATGGTGAGGGTTGCATCAGGAAGGGCATCTGGCGTAAACTTGTGCCAAACCATTATGCAGATGACAAATATGATTGCCATACTGGATCGGTCAAGACCCGGGTTAACAACGACCGCCTCCGGTGCTGTTGACCAGCAGGAAATTGGACTACTGTAGGTCAAAGACCATCAAGGAGGAGAGGAGGAAGGCAGGTTAGAAGGCAGTGAGAGAGAAGGAAAGGCAGGAGTGTGGAAGTTAGAGTAGGGACTCTGAATGTAGGGACAATGACTGGTAAAGTCAGAGAGCTTGCAGACATGATGGAGAGAAGGAAGGTAGATATTCTGTTTGTTCAGGAGACCAGATGGAAAGGAAGCAAGGCCAGGAACATTGGAGGTGGATTCAAACTGTTCTATCATGTTGTAGATATGAAGAGAAATGGAGTGGGGATAATCCTAAAGAAACATCTTGTGAAAAGTGTTCTGGAGGTCAACAGAGTGTCGGACAGGATCATGATCATGAAGTTGGAAGTTGATGGTGCAATTTTGAATGTTGTCAGTTCATATGCACCACATGTTGGTTGTCAGTTAGAGGAGGAAGAGAAATTTTGGAGTATGATGGATGAAGTGGTAGAATGTGTCCCTAGAGAGAAGAGATTGGTGCTTGATACAGACTTCAATGGACATGTTGGTGAAGGGAACAGAGGGGATGAAGAGGTGCTGGATATGTATGGTGTGAAAGACAGAAATGCAGAAGGTCAGATGGTTGTAGATTTTGCAAAGAGAATGGAAATGGCTGTGGTGAACACATATTTTCAGAAGAGGTAAAAACACAGGCTGACATACAAGAGTGGAGGGAGGTGAACACAGGTGGATTATATCCTTAGCAGGAGATGCCACCTTAAAGAGATTGGAGATTGTAAAGTGGTGCCAGGGGCAAGTGTAGTAAGGCAGCATAGGGTGGTTGTCTGTAAAATGAGATTAGAAACAAAGAAGAGGAAGAGAGTGAAGACAGAGCCAAAGAAACTGGCAAGAACTGTGTTGGGTATTTTGTCGGGTCAGAGGAAAGAAGACAAGGAAAGTTGGTGGTGGAATGAGGAAGTCCAGGAGAGTAAAAAGAAGAAGAAAGCAGCTAAAAGTGGGATAACCAGAGAGATGAAGGAAGTAGGCATGAGTACTGTGAGGCTAGTCGCATAGCGAAAAGAATGGTGTCAAAGGCTCAGGCTCAGGCCTATGATGAGTTGTATGAGGGGCTGGACAGTAAAGAAGGAGAAAAGGACTTGTATCGTTTGGCTGAACAGAGAGATAGAGCTGGAAGGGATGTACAGCAGGTTAGACTGATAAAGGATAGAGAGGGTAATGTACTAGTGAGTGAACAGAGTGTTGAGTAGATGGAAGGAGTAGTTTGAAGAGATAATGAATGAGGAAAATGAGAGAGAGAGAGAGAGAGAGGGGGGGGAAGAGAGAGAGAGAGAGAGAGAGAGAGAGAGAGAGAGAGAGAGGAGGACAATGGGGGAGAGATAGTGGATCAGGAAGTGCAGAGAATTAGTATGGTGGAAGTGAGGGCAGCTTTAAAAAGGACAGAGGTATAAAGCTGATGAGCCACACCATGAAGGTATGGGAAACAGTTGTTGAAGCAAGGCTAAGGTGAGAGGTTCAGATCAGTGAGCAGCAGTTTGGTTTCATGCCAGTACCACATTTTTTTGCGTTGAGACTGTTGGTAGAGAAGTACAGAGAAAGTCAGAAGGAGCTACACTGTCTTTTTGGATCTAGAGAAGTTATATGATAGGGTGCCAAGAGAGGAACTGTGGTACTGTATGAGGAAGTCAGGAGTAGCTGAAAGGTATGTCAGGGTGGTGCAGGACATGTATGAGGATAGTGAGACAGTGGTGAGGTGTGCAGTTGGAGTGACAAATGGTTTCAAGGTGAAGGTAGGGATACATCAAGGATCAGTTTTGAGCCCCATCTTGTTTGCAGTGGTGATGGACAGGTTGACAGATAAGATCAGGCAGGAGGCTCCATGGACCATGATGCTTGCAGATGATATTGTAATCTGTGGTGAGAGTAGAGAGGAGGTGGAAGAGAACCTGGACTGATGGAGGTTTGCACTGGAATGAAGGTCAGTAGAGACAAATCGGTGGAAAGATGAAGATGCAAGGAGTAGAGGGCGTAAAGGTGGATGACTTCAAATATCTTGGGTCAACCATCCAGTGCAATGGACAGTGCAGACAAGAGGTGAAGAAGGGTGCAAACAGGATGGAGTGGGTGGAGACGGGTGTCAGGGCTGATGTGTGACAGAAGGAGAGCAGCAAGAGCGAAAGGGAAGGTTTACAAGACAGTAGTGAGACCTGCTATGATGTCTGGTTTGGAGACTGTGGCTCTGTCTAAAAGACTGGAGGCTGAGCTGGAGGTGGCAGAGATGACGATATTGAGATTTTCTTTGGGAGTGATGAGGATGGACAAGATTAGAAATGAGCAGATTAGAGGGACAGTGAAGGTGGAGCAGTTTGGACATAAAGCCAGAGAGGACAGGTTGAGATGGTTTGGACATGTTTTGAGGAGGAATAGGGGATATATATCGCACAAAGAATGTTGGAGATGGAGCTGCTGGGCAGAAGGAGAAGAGGAAGACCTGAGAGAAGGTTTATGGATGTAATGAAGGTGGACATGGAGATGGTTGGTGTAACAGTAGAGCAGCCGAAAGAAGAAGAAGTTCTGTAAAAGGTGGTCATTTCTTTTGAAATGAAAGGAGGTGATTTGTTAATAAAGTCTATAATTAGAGTCAGTAAATGAGTCAGTGTTTATGGATTAATGTTCATTAAGATGATGTGATTTTAGAGATACATAACAACGTCCTACCCTCACACACACAATGGAATGCACCTACAACTTGAACCTCCAAGACCTTTCTAGGAATATGCCTTGGCTCTATAGCAGACATAGATTTGATGAGTTTCTACCATCCATCCATCCATCCATCCATTCATGTGCTGCACATCTGAGGTCCAGGTCGTGGGTGCAGCAGGCTAAGCAAAGAGGACCAGACCTCACACTCTTTAGCCACTTCTTCCAGCTCATTAGGATACCAAGGTGTTCCCTGGAGGAGCAACAGCTCTACTCTGAGCTCCTTCCTGTGGGAGAGTCCAATAAACCAACTGAGGAGATGGAGTTCAGCCACTTTATTCTCTCTTCACAACAAACCGGCTTTAACATATATTTGAAACCCATTTATACTGCACAGGTATGTAGGAATTGATAACCCAGTTGTGGTAATGAAAACAGGATGTCTCTAGGATGAGGGTTAAAATGATTATATTTGCTTATATTTACTCATAGATCCTACCACCGCCAAGGTTAGAATGAGTCATTAATTCATTCATCTTCTTCTCCGGTTCAGGGTCGGGATCGGTCAGGGGCCTACGCAGAGTCACTGGGTGGAAGGAAGGAATAACCCCTGGACAAGGGACCAAAGGCATTGCAGGGTACCTCACTCACACACACACACACTGGACTGGTGCTGGATATGATTCTTTCTTCAGAGTCTTGTAATTGTATGGTTAAAGTCAGTGGGTCTTTAATAAAAGACCATTATATTATTTAGTTCCTAATCTGGCTTTTGGGCTGAGCTCACTAAATCAGGGCCAAAACAAACGTGGCTGGAGTGCATCAAAAGTACCGAAATCCAGGTATCATGGTACTGAGTCTGTGCTAATGGGTCAATCTACAGACATCTACACTTTTGAGATGATAAATGCCTTTAAATGTATTCATTTTTCTAATGTTTAAGCTTAAAATTTGCTGCTATACAAATTATTTCTGTTCATTCATTTAAAGATCACACCTGACTCCAAACTTAAAAAGGCTTTTATTAAATATTCTCTTTAACACATGTAGTCAGAGTTACAGGAGAATCATCTGCTTTTCATTAAATCTGCAAAACAGCTCAATGAAGAGGAATATTTATATGTAGGTGTCACTGGAGTTACTGCTCATCAGTTGGTGTTACTGCTCATCACTGGTGTAACCAATCGCCACTGGCTTTACTGAATGCCACTGGGGTTACTGATCACCACTGCCATTACTCATCATCCCTGGTGTGTCGTATAAGAAAAATCTTCATTACAGTACAATATTCATAACATTCTTCATGGTCTTTTTACCTCATAATATGGCGCTCCACCTGCACACGAACGTAAAATAAAAATAACATGTTTTTTTTGGGGGGGGGGGGGGGGGTGGTCACGTATAATATGTCTGTAAAGGCTAGGGATACAAAAATGTATGCTTCTGTAGAAAATCCTTACTAATAATATGGGAAACTGCTTCAGGTTCTTAAGACCAAAGTCATGAAGAACTTCACAGCTATAGGAAATTGCATAAAAAAAATAAAGTTTAATCTATAGTTTATTGCGTGAGTTATATCTGTTTCTTGCTACTAAAGCTTGTTTTCAGTGGTGCTTTTGGTGGTGCCCGTCACGCTTTGTGCCCGGGCTGATTCTTCCGAGGCAAAGTGGAGTACGCTTCTCAAGGTCTTGGTCAGACTCTCCCTGAAGCCTCGGCCCAGGCACACATAGAGCAGAGGGTTAAGGCAACTGTTGAAGTAGGCCAGGCAGAGAGCCAACACTTGGGTCAATAGCAAGTTAGCTTTTATCTTGCTGTTGTCATATGTGAGCAGCAGAGCAATGTCCACAATGTGCAGAGGAAGCCAGCACAGGAAGAAGCTCAACACCACAGCGAGGATGACACGCAGAGTCCGTTTTGACTTCTTGGTTTGCCTCTGTCCTGGACCTTGGCCTGCCCTCTGGTACACCATCCAATGGCTGGTGCAGATGACCACGAAGGGGATGAAGAAGCCCAGCATAAAGCGGATAATCACGAAGCTCCAGGCATGACTCGGGTTCTCATATATACCCACACACTCTATCTTTGACCCCAATGTGTGCTCCTTCATGTGGATAAACTGGGGAACACTGCCAATGAGAGCCAACATCCAGACGGACAGACAGGCCCAGCTTGCATACCTTGGACGTCTCCAGTTCTGGCACCAAGTGGGTCGAGACACCAGCAGCCAGCGGTCCAGGCTTATGAGTGTCAGCAGGAGGACACTGCAGTACATAAGCATGTAGAACAAGCCATGCAGCAGCTTGCACGCCACTGGGCCGAAGTGCCAGTGCTTGTCTTGGGCCAGTGGCACCATGAGCAAAGGCAGAGAGAGACAGCACAGCAGATCTGCAATGGCCAGGTTCAGGAACCACAGGGCATTGACCGAACGTGGCATTCGGAAGGCCGTCACCCAGACAACCAGGCTGTTTCCCGGGACACCCAGAATGAAGACAGTTGCATAGCACACCAAGGCGAACCAGTGGCGCCAGCCAATCACGGACACTGGAATCTCAGGGATGATAAAGTCTGTGACGTTTTCCCCTTCGAAGACAGTGAAGTCAAAGTTCTCATAATAAGAGTCTTCCATTTTAACTGCAAGGATAAGAAAAAAGAAGACAAATGAAACAGTAGGTCAAGTCCATTTTATGTGATAGACTAACTAAACAAATAGGGAAGAGCCTCTATTGGATAATTACTGCATGGGTGATTATGTTTCATCTGGCAACAAGTTATTTCACTTGTCTGAAGACATCCTGTGGTCATGGAAAAATGGTAATCTGTTTCACAGGTGTGAAATTATTGGCATCAAACAGAGAAAACAGCTGAGGAGAAGCTGTGGTCTCGTGGTCTGAGAGCTCTTTAGATGCCTTTTGGTAAAGTCCAGACGGGCTGTCATGTGCCTTTAACTGAGGATTGGCTTCTGACCATACAGGTCTGATTGGTTGAGTGCTACAGAAATGGTTGTCCTTCTGGAAGCTTCTTGTCTCTACAGAGCAACGTTGGTGCTCTGTCAGAGTGACCATTGGGTTCCTTGGTTTGTCTCTGACCTGCACTGTCTGCTATGAGACCTTATATAAACAGGTGTGTCTTTCCAAATCTTGTCCAATCAGCTGAATTGACCACAGGTGTCCAATCAGGCTGTTGAAACATCTGAAGGATGATCAATGGAAACAAGATGCACCTGAGTTCAATTTTGAGTGTCACTGCAAAGGCTGTGAAAACTTATTTACATGTTATATTTCTGTGTTTTATTTTTAATAAATGTGCAAAGATTTCAAATAAACGTTTCTCACTTTGTCATCGTAGGGTTTTGAGTGTAGAATCTTGTGTGTATGTATGTTGGTGAGTTGCATTAGATCCTGTATAGCTTGCATATGATTATTTGACCAGCATGGACTTCCTCATTAACACTGAGCTTGTGTCCTACTCTCACTCACGCTCTCATAACTCACTGCTCTCACATTAGTCAAAACTCTTTATTATCTCACTCCGTTCGTGTCCTTCAGAAGGGGGTTTGGTTCCCGTTTTGAGTTTTTTTTCTCTCAATCTAAGGGAGCTTTTCTTTGCCACTGTCATCACTGGTTTACTCAAAAGAGGCTGAGCAGAGGAGTCTAATTTAAGCCTCAGACATTAGTTTGGTTTGCTCATGAAACGTCATGCTTTCAACAAAACAAACAAAAACCCCACTGACATCAAAGTAAAGTGGGACACTGTGCTTTGGACAGATGAACGTGACATTATTTGAGCACAGTAACAGAAGACGTGTTGGGTTCACACCAAACACAGCTGTGAAGCATGGTGGCGGAAGTGTCCTGGCTTGTGGCTGCTTTTTTGCAGCAGTGTATGGAAATCACCCATCACTAAACAGGAAACCACACAGAGAGACCATCCATCCATCAATCCATCCATCACTTATACAATTTGCTGTTTTGCTGTGTCCAGTTAATCAGCACGGTCACTTCTGACTTCAAAACCTACTTAGGGTAACCTAATAAAAGTTTTCAAAATAAAGGTATGACCTGAGTAAGTAAATAATGCTTTTCCATGGAAGGCTTTTGCAGTTATTATTATTATTATTATTATTATTATTATATATTATATATATTATATATATATATTATATATATTATATATATATATTATATATATTAAATTACAATTACACTGTTTATTCATGTTTATTAATGCCATAAATACTAATTGTAACCTTTATTGTAGTGTTAGCTTATTATTATTATCATTATTAGTATTAGTATTATTATTGATTATAATAATAATAATAATAATAATAATAATAATAATAATAATAATAATACTGGCAGTAGTGCACTCCCATCAATTCCCACCCACACTCAAAAACAAGTTAAAATGCACATGAATCTGTACATACCTTAAACTACGCCCTCATAAACACATACACACAAACACATATAAACCAAATTATTAATCAAATAAAGAACAACAATCCAAAGAGATCCGCATGTGATCCTTTCCCTGAATGTATTACAGACTCCTGACGTTACCGTTATATCTTCCACATCTCGGTCTTGGCTTTGCATATTCATTTACATTTACGGCATTTAGCAGACGCCCTTATCCAGAGAGACTGACAAAAGTGCTTTGCTGATCGCTCAGACGAGCCTAGAATCCAGACTTTCCTCACGATTAGATGGTGTTGAAAACAATTTTCAGGTTGTTTTAATGAACAATGTTCTTGAAGCAGAGGTTTTCTGATCAGTGCAGGGCTTTCACGAGCTGTATACGAGGGTCCTGGAGTGAAAAAGCTGTTATTTGCTTCTCTTGTGACTATTTTTGAACGGAAGAAACGTAAGTGTGGAGCAAATCCTAGTGAATATTACTTGTTTGATCGTAATTGTCTTGGAGGAAGGCTTAGAGGACTGCGTTTGAAGGTAACTCAGTTGTCGTCTACATCAACGTACGTGAGTCAGGTTTCAGTGTTCAGCTCAAT
>JAVGWO010000448.1:0-10340 GCA_034509495.1 Acestrorhynchus altus | reverse complement strand
ATATATGTGTGTGTGTGTGTGTGTGTGTGTGTGTGTGTGTGTGTGTGAGCCCTATGATTGACTGTTTCCCGCCCCCCGTGACCCTATTCAGGAATACGCGGTACAGAAAATGGAGATATATATATATATTTTTTCTGTTTTATATAATCAATTACTGTGTATGTTATGTATTATATAGTATTGATAGTATTCTTACTTTAAAAAAAATAAGATAATTAATTATTTAATCATCACACTGAAGTTACAGCGGTATCAAAAACTCAAATATTTGGGATTGGTTAATTGGCACTACCAAAAAAAAAATAATTCAAATATTATCTTACATAGTGCAATGATTTATATTCAACTGCTGCACAAATTCATCACAATGAGATCAAACATTGTCATATTGCCCACCCCTGCTATCAAATACGATATACTTGGCTTTAAAAGGTTAAAAGAATTTTCTGGAAGTTACTTAATAACTTAAATCGAATAACTCGAATAACTTAAACTGGACTGAAGGGTCCTGCTCACACCTCTCTTACTGGTTATCTTCTGCAGTCGCACCGTGCACGGCTTCACTGAGTATGAAAGGTCAACCACGTCTGGAAAACAACATATTGTTTCCATCAATCCAGTTGGTTTCTAAGAGCATTGTGCTTGCTTTCCCAAAGACTATGGCAAGAAACTACACAGAGATGCAACTGAGCTGTGAGTAAAAAGAATCATTAGAACATTGGTTGCTGCGTATGATAGGGTGGATGCAATGCTCTGACAAATGTAACCAAGACTGAGTACAAATGTACAGTGATTAAGACAACATAGGGTTCTAGTGTAGAACCTATCACTCAGTGTCTATTAATGATTAGATAATTACTATGAAACTACACACTTAAAAATTAGGGTTTGTCTAGGGTTCTTCCGCAAAGGAAGTGGGTCTATACAGAACCATGAACACCCAAAGAACCCTTTGCATGATCAAAGGGTTCTGTGCATTGTGAAAAACTTCTTTAGGTTGATTGTCTATATAGAACCTTTTGGAAAAGGTGTGAAAACAATGAGGACTGAGGAACTGAGGAGCTATGGCATAAAATGAGGTCCAAGTATTTTGAAAGCCGCAGTAGAAACAGGAGTAAGTAGGGACACAGGAACAATCCACCTCACTCTCAGGTTCTAACATATTTGGCTTCCTACTGTACTGTGGCACTTGTAACCTTTGGGAACCACTGCAACCTAGCCTTGGAAAAGACAGCACAATTTTTGGAATAGGTTTTAGATAAATATTGAATGTCACGCAAACAACAAATTATTTCTGAACACCCATCATTCATAACATTAGGACCTCCTTGTTTCTACATCTCAGCACTGCAGTCACACTGACATGGTGGTGGTGTGTTAGTGTGTGTTGCTGGTACGAATGGATCAGACACAGCAGTGCTGCTGAAGTGTTTAAACACTGTGTCCACTCACTGTCCACTCTATTAGACACTCCTATCCAGTGTCTCCACCTTATAGATTTAAAGTCAGAGACAGAAGCTCATCTGTTTCTGCACAGTTTGTGTTGGTCGTCCTCTAGTCCTTCATCAGTGCTCAAAGGACGCTGCCCACAAGGGACATTTTTGGTTGCTGGACTGTTCTCAGTCCAGCAATACTGCTGTATCTGATCCACTTGTACCAGTGTAACACACACTAATACACCACCTCCATGTCAGTGTCAAGAGATTGACCCACCACCCACATAATACTTGCACTGGTGGTCCTATGGGGTGAAAGGAGTGTAATTCTGTATTTTATAGAACTACCAATTGCTCCTGTATGGTCAGTGAAGCTGATAAAATGGACAGTGGGTGTAGAAACAGTGACATAATGCAAATAGCAGCATTAAAATATGTCCGAGCTAGTTTACAATGAAATTAAATGAAGGTTTTCAGAGACTTAATTACAGGTCAATCCAACCCCTGTTTAAAGAGCCAAATTCAATTTTTATACTTACTTGACGTATTCTTCCTTCTGCCATTTCTGACAAGCGATGTCTTGGCACTGGTGAGTTCTGAGCACGAGTCAGCGTTGGTTGATTCCAAGACTTTGGTGCTATCAAAGTCAGCCAAGCTCTCATCTAACTGGCTGATATCTCCATTGTCTAAGGCCTATGTGTTGAAGGGCGTGACACATTTACACAAGAACATTATGAACAAATTCATTTTTGATGGAAAAAATTGAGATCTAACATGCTTATTACCACTTCAGCACACCTGAACAAAGACTTTCTCCGCTTCAAGAGGTGGGCAGGGCAATGCCAAAAGGCTAAGGATAAGTTTCCGGAAAGCAGAGTCTTGCACAGTGGTTTTCAGGACGGAGCTCCAATGTTGCTCTAAGGATGGGCTAGGTAAACCATTGGAGATGCCTTCAGCATGCCCATTTGCTTCTTTCCCTTCACCTTCACCTTCTTCAATGAGCTGGTACTCCAGGAACTCATCCCTGAGTTGTGCAGAAGCCTCTGGGTTGGCAGCGAGGCCAAACTGGGCACCAAGGTCTATGACAGCCTTGCCCGTGACCTTCAGCCTGCTCTCTGGGCTAAGAAGCTGAGACATACTCCTCAGGATACCATCACTCAAGGGAAGTCCCTCAGCTACACAAGCTGTCAGCTTCTTGTAGAACGCCACACACTCGTCCTGAAAGTCCTTGAGAGAGTCAGCCATTTCAGCCTCCTTTTCAGACAGAAAGTCCTCCACTGCTGCACCACCAAAGCTGACCTCAGTGCTAGGAAGGTACAACTTGGGGTTCTCGAGAATAGCAAGATCTCGCTCCTTTAGGAAACGTACAACAGCCTGAGGGTGGAGGAAACTGCAGGCATAGGACCGTAGCAGACCACTGGCTTCCCGTAGGATCTGTACAAGGTCTGCACGAGCAGAACCCTCCCTGTGTTCCAGGCGATCATTAAAGGCATGTAGTGGTCTAAGGCAGTGGTCCAGGAACATGAAGGTGACCCTGAGTTTTGGGTTTTCAAGTTGAGCGCGGATGAGTTTGGCTTTGTCGTCATTCTCACTACAAGGAGCGAAGTATGTGATCAGGTCAGTCCACATTTCGAGCACCCTGTGGACGAGGGCACAAAAGTTCTTGCAGTTGCTGGAGAGGGCCTGAGCCGAGCCACTGACACCTGCAAAAAGTTCCTTGAGATTGTCATTTGTTGTGCAACACGTGGAGTAGTGTTCAGAAAGGTTATCAACCAGTTCTTGAACCTCTTTGGGGAGGGCCATCACACCAGCATGGCAAGCTGAGTTTGCCAAGTCATAAAGCCCACCCAGAGCCACCACATTTGGGTTCAGCTCCTTCAGCTTCAAGGCAACTTTTGCAGATGTCTCATCCTGGTCATCAACATAAAAAGCTGCCATGTTGCTCAGAGGTATCTCAAATCTTTCCAGGGTGTCCACCAGGGATGCTGTCATAGAGTCATCAGAGTCTGTGCACTGAAAAACATCCAGGATTCGAATGCGATGTCTTGCAGCCTTTTCGTCAAAAAACCCTAAAAGTACTACACAAGCAAAATCCCCTTCTTCGCTCTCTTTGCCCAGTGCAACCCTTCCATAAAGGTACACACAGTACGGAATCTGCTTGGCAGCAGAAGAAATGTCCTTTGGGTACTGTAATCCAAGAACATGCCTCGCAGTACGCTGGGAGACCTCGTTAGCCTGAGTGGGCAGACAGTGGGTTTGAATGAAGCGCAGCATGAGGTCGGAACAGGTGAAGGAGTCATCAGTCTGCGGCCTGTCTGACAATGCCTTTTTTGCAGCTACCCTGTGCTTTCTAGACTGCTGGTGATATTTCAAGTCAAGTAATCCTGAGTGAAGCACGTTCATATTTACATTACAGAGCAAGCAGTATGCATAGGTATCCCCCAAACTGCTGGGCTTGAGCCACTTGTAGGTTTCTTGCCACTGGGGGTCGTAAGTAAAGTTCTGATTTTCTTGTTCAAGGTCGGTGTCGGAATCCTCTTTTCCTCTTCCTGCTCAAAAACCAGACAAGTAATCAGGCCTTTGTTTCCCAGAATCATTAACAGAACGTTTCTTATCAATTACATGAACAAAGAAATGAACGTAATCATTGAACAAGAATTCCCAATAAATGTTTACCCCTAATTTGTGATTTGTACTCTCTATAATAAACACGGCCTTACTGGGGGTATGGATGCTTCTCCCGACCTTTGAGTGACGGGGTGAATTAAGGCTTGGTTCTGCTGGGACAATCTTTTGACCGTCACGGGCCTCTGTTGGGTTATAAACCTGTCCGGTCATGTTAGCTTGGAAAAATTTCTTAAACCACTTCAAAAAGGTAAAGTTAGGTCCGAATTTCTCCTTGACGAGCTCTTCCTTTTCGACAGCCTGCAATTAGAACAGTTCATTAGAAACACTGCGAAGCCTGACAACGTTCCACAAAAATGTTTTCCAACTTATAAAGGAAAGTCTCACTTTAGTGACGCCCATTTTCCTGAAACCTTCCTGTAAAAGACTGTAGTTCTGGAGAAAATCTGTCTCATTTTGGGACTGAAACTTCACTTGGCTCATGTTGATGGACCCTGGGAAGAGCCAGTCCATCAGCTGGCAAAAGCATGCCCCTGCAAAGAAACATGCCATGTCAAATCCATTGCTTACACACTTTAATGCTAGTGAACCTCAAGAAACTGAATATCAAAATTGTTTTTTTGCCTGTAATTGATTGAAAAATGGTAAACCGTCACATGTTTTATATTCATGCATTTAAAGTGACATATTTCACACCTTTTCTGTGTTTTACTAAAACCTGAGGACCTAAAATTCATATTGACCAACACATTATATTTTAATGCTTATTAATGTTGGATCATTTGCACTTTGGGACCATTTGTCATCAAATATGCATCATTGTGGAAATCATATGGCCTTATGCCTGGTGACACTTCCTGTATCTTTTAATATTGCAATATAAATCACAGAACAATGGAATCGTGCACCATCAGTTTTTACAATATCGTGCAGCCCCCGTAGGTGAGATGGTTGCATTTACATCCCATGTGCCTACGCTCCCGTTTAGATCTGACATGCATACTGGGTGATCTGATCAGAAGCGGCCAGCACCCAATACAAGTGTTTACGGGACACAATGCATCTCCAGGACCCATTGTAATCCGATCACTCAAACCACATTCAGAGGTGGTCTCAGAGCCCATTAACACCTGTGTGAGCTGATCACAAACAATAGGCAAAAGCCAAAATGCACAACTGTTCACACCTGCCATTTAAATGCGTCTCCTTTGACCGCTTGTGAGCCAGATATGCATATGACCACATATGACCTTAGACACATGATACAACCATATCAACTAGGGCTGCATGATATTGGAAAACTGACAATGCATGATTCCATTGTTCTATTTTATATATATATATATATATATATATATATATATATATATATTGCAGTATTAAAAGATAAATAACACATACTCATAAGGCCATATGATTCGCACAATGATGCTCATTTGATGATGCATGTTTTCCTAGGAAACACAAAGTCTAACCTCCGAACACCCTGGACTTCCTACCCTCCTTCCGTGCAATATTCAATATTATTGACAACACTGTTAATTCCATTCGTGTGCAATATCGGTAACGAACGCCATCACTCTCGCTGTCCAATACCCACCACTCCTGTGCAATATCTATATATAACACCATCTCTATTTTCTTTGTAGCCTTAAATCTGTCGTTTTGTACGGTCTATTTTTACGGTACATGTTTGCACTGCCAAAAGAAGTGGCTCTTTATCTCATTGCACATGTGTTTAGTGACAACAGAGGCACTCTTTTCTCTATTATTCTCATAGTGTCTCTATTAATCCCCGACTGTAAAGCACCTCTCTCCCCCAGGACGCGTGTTAATGGTGTGAACGGGTCCTAAACTGCAGCGTTAGGTGGACATTAAGCACAGATTCACTAGTGAGAGAAGGTGAGTGTTCGGTACCTGACCGTATCTGTTCCATGTGCGTGAAATCAGTTTCCAGCATGTCATTAAGCCAGGACAGAACCTCATAACGGTTCCACTTGTCATCTGGGCCCAGATCTACATTTGTTGCCATTTTTCTGCAAAAAAAAACAAATGAAATGTATTTAGCTGTCAAAAATGATCATTAGTAGACTACTACTGAAACAAATGTAGACTATAATACTCTCACACACACACACACACACACACACACACATTAACCCTTGTGTTGTCTTAAAGGTCAAAAATGACCCGCATCACATTTAATTTCAGAGAAAACCCCCGTTTTAATGAACTGGGTCGTTTTTGGCTCTTTGAACATGGGATATAATACATAAATACCCTTAGATTCACAAAGAACACTAAGCAGCTTACACACATTTGGACACATATGGTCAGTTTCCAAGACCCAGATTAAAATGAAGTCTAAACCATTCACTGACACTGAAGTTTAGCCCAATACGAGGGTAAATCCATGTCCACAAAACCAGCTCCTAGTGTATCCATTGTAATTGCCGTAGATATTAACTAGTCAAGCATGTTTAACACTGTCTTCGGTGTCAAATGATCAGTTAAAGAACTCTTATAATTATATTATATGTATATTATATGTATATATAGTAATAATTATACATGTATTACACCATTTTCATCTTAAAATAACCACCACTGTGTTTTATATTAAGACTTTACTGTCTTACAAAATTGAAAATTGAGCATTTTTGCTCTTTACAATGTATAAAGAATCAGGTGCAGCACATCATTTCAAACCCAGACGTTAGTTTGGTTTGCTCTTGATTGTTGAAGCGAGTGGGATCACCGTGGTCAGACCCAAAGAGCTCTCTGAGGCCTGCAGATCAGTCTGAGATGGCCACATTTGGCCCAAGATCAGATCACAAATGCCTACACAATCCAACACTCCTCACACGTCATCACAGGTAGCTCTCGCCACTGTTGAATGAGACCAAACAAGTTTGACTTTCATAGGACAAAGCAGAGAAGTCCTGATCTTTAGTCTTGTCCTACAGAATTCCCTCTTCACAAGCCTCCCATGAAAATCCAACAGTAAAAAAGCCATAAAGGCGAAAAAGGCCTATTTATTTTATATTTTAAATAAATGCTTTAAACACTAAAAATGGAGCCGTGTTTCAGTCTGAATTAGATTTTAATATAATCGTGTTATAATGTCTCTGAACTGCAGAAATACACGAGTACTTAATACCAAATTATGACTATATGACCAATGAATTTACACTGGCATGCAAACGTTTGGGCACCTCCGATAAAAATGTATTTTCCTCTTAATAAGTGAGCAGAACAACTGACCTCCAAAAGGCATAAAGCTATTATTCTTGAACAGCACTGGTGTATTTTTGTACTTTGTATTTTTGCAGCCGTTAAAATATAGTTATAAATTGAATAAAATCTAGTTTTATTGGAAAAATATTTTGGTTGGAGTAAAAACTCTTTCTCTCAAAAGAAGACAAAACGGTGTTTTCTTTTACATTTAAATTCAATTCCTTTGTATGTTGTTTATTGTCTGGCAACATATATGTAACGTATGTGTTATCATCTTATCCAGAGCGACTTACAGAAGTGCTTTGCTCTTCACTCGGAAAATATCCTTAGCTAGTTAGAAGAGGCGAGAATCTGGAACCAGATTGGAGTCTTTGATATCAACAAGATTCAGTATAATTATAAACCTTTAATGAGTTAAATGTTCTTGTAAGAGATGGTCTTCACTCTGCGTTTGATGGCAGACGGTGACTCCGATGTTCAGACCTCCAGGGGAAGTTCGTTCCCCCTCTTTGATTCCAGGACATAAAAGAGTCTGGATGCTTGTCTTCCATGTATCTTGAGGGACGGTGGGTCAAGCCGAGCTGTACCTGATGCTCGAAAGGTTCTTTGTACAGATCGAGATTTGACCGCTGCCATCACGTACGAAGGTGCTAGTCCATTTCTGGATTTGTAGGCCAGGTTTTGAATCTGATGTTCAGCGACAGGAAGACAGTGGGCCTGGGAACATTGAATACGAGCCATGACTCTGCTCTTTATATTAGTTGAAAGGCCTGATGGTCGCAGAGGAAGACCAGCTAGAAGGAAGTTGAAGTTCTACTCTTGATACGACGAGAGACTGGACGAGCACCTGAGCTCCTCTAATGTCAGACAGAAGATCACAGACCTCATAATCCCCCATAATTAACAAAAGCTTTTCCTGCTTTTTCCATCAAGAGATTTGATGAACAGTTGACAGAAAGAGACAGATTTAGTCTTTTAAAGGCCGTGGACTTAAAGTTGTTTCAGTTTCTCAAATCATTCTCAGGTTCTACTCAGAACCATCTTAAGACCCAACACTGCAAAATGCAGATTTTAACCGGTTTCCACATTTTGATCAGGAAGTGTGTGTGTGTGTGTGTTTATTACAGACACTCTCAGTGATTTGTTGCCACTTAAAGAAATAAATATAAATATTATGGTTTGTTGTTGGTGTTTCTGCCTCTCGGACTCGCTGTGCGTGTAAACACACACACCACACACACATGCACACACACCACACACACTTCCTCCTGCAGCTCCGTCAGTTCCGACCGGCCGGTCTCTCCGAGATTTCACTACTACAGTCTGACCCGAATAAAGCCCCCCTGTACTGACCACACAGACCACCCGACAGACCCTCACACATCCCTACACACAGACCACCCCCAGCCAGCCCGACACACCACCACACAGACCCCCCGACAAACCACGCAGACCCTCACACAGACCCACCGATAGCCCTGCACAAAGACCCCCCGACAGACCCTCACACATCCCTACACGCAGACCACCAGCCACCAGACAGACCACCATACAAACCCCCCAGAGCCCGCAACAGACCCTCACACAGACCCCCCGACAGCCCTGCACAAAGACCACACAAGACCACCGACAGACCCCAGACCACCACAGACCCCCCCGGCACACAGACCCTCACACACCGACCACCACAGCCCCCCACACTGCCCCCCTCCGCCGGGTTTTTCCACTGAGCAACACTGTATCAAACCGGCGGCTCTTTGTGTCAGAAGTGTCTTCCGAGCTCTTTGTGTTTTCCGCGGTGGTCTCACACACACACACACACACACACACACACACACACACAAACACACACACACACAGCCCCCTCCCCCGGGTTAAAGCTCTGTTTACGGTTCTGATCACGATCCCGAACCGAGCGCTTCTTACCTCCTCCTGCCTCTCCCGAAGACCACCGTTCAGCAGGGCACCCCCCCCCCCCCAACCAGGACACCCCCTACAACTTATTCACTTTGCTCAATTTGATTGGTGGAGAAACTCCAGGGGGCGGGGCCATGGCCTACTAACCTAAACTAGCAGCTCAACTCGACCAGTTCAACGTTGGGACCATGTGGAAAAGAAGAAGATCATCTAAAACCCAGCTGAGAAATGAGGGATAGAGCTCCTCTAATGATGATCGTTATTACAGTAACGTGAGCAGAAGATCAGGAGCAGGTTCCTCAGAAGCTTCCATGATTCTTGGATGGTCAAGCGAGCATCACACAGAGCACGCTCTTCCCTAGTTCAGATGTTCTTAACACTATTTGCGCCATCCATCGACGTCCTACGTAGTGTCTCTGCGCGAGCGCTGACCCATCGTTTCACCAGTTTTCATGATGATTTTTCTGTTTTTTAAAGTCATTCGCTTGAATTTTACAAAAGTGTAGGTGTTTAGTTTAATGCAATCATGTTATTCTGTAACTGTGATGGTACCACAGCGCAGAGTGTTACCGTGTACTCGGACAGTAACACTCGGCCTGATTCGGCCTCGAGGTTCTCTGGTCCTGAGGTCCAAAGAGCTCAACAAGCCGCCCATCTTCAGCCTTTCGTTTAGCCACGCTGTGGTGAGACCAACGTAATGGAAGAGCTCGACGTGTTTCCTCTCTTCCTCGACTTCTCTCAAATGGAAATTCAGTTTAAATGTACGCGACCCACCGCCTTTCCTCCACTCTGGAGGTCAAAAAGGTCACGAAAGTTAAAAAAAAAAGGTTTTCGTTTCATTTCATCAATTCAAAATTGAATCGCAAATTTTTTACCATCGTTTTTTTTACATTAATTATTTTTAAAGTGATTTATTTCAGGCTTTTCAACATTTTGTTTTAATTTTGATACTGATTTGTAATTGAATTTAAGTATCATAATAATGTAACATTTCGGATTTCTGGTGTTTATGAGCTATAAACTGATCAACAGTTAAAAAGGGCAGGAAATATGTGAATTTACAATATATATATATATATATATATATATATATATATATATATATATATATATATATATATAGAG
>JAVGWO010000447.1:0-10343 GCA_034509495.1 Acestrorhynchus altus | reverse complement strand
ATGGTCAACAACAAACTGTTTACATATGTCTTCTATACAGTTATTACTTTAGAGAGGTTTCACTACAATATTAACAGAATACTGTTCCTACATTTTAAAGTAGTATAATATAGTACTATATATTTCCTCTTCAATAACAGAATTATTCCGTTACTTACCTGTGTTCCCTTCTCCCAGAGAGTGAATGTGTGTTCGGCAGGTATCAGGTCTCTATATATTCAGACTACACAGCTCTGATGAAGCAGACAAAGTCCAAAAATCCACGCCCTCCTGTCACCATTGAACTGTTACTCATGCCACATCACCCACTCCAACCCATCTGAACTGAACTGAACTCAAAATCATCACTCTTTTATCTCTGTGTAGTTCCAGTGTCTCTAATTTCAAAATGGTTAATGAAAATTTATCTCTAGACTTTAGTTCAAGACAAATATAATGTATGTTTAAACTGACTAATGTTTGGTCCAATTTCTCCCATAATAATTTTTTTAAAAACAGCTAATTCTGTAAGCAAACCTTACACCGTGTGTAAAAAAAAGTGAAGAGTAAAAGAGAATGGTTTCTACAGCACAGTAATAAATCTACATACACCTCAAAATCCACAATGGACTACACCATGGCCCTCAGAGTCTCCTGACCTTATCATCAGAATCTGTGGCTAGACCTCAAAAGATCAGTGTAGCAAGATAACCCAAGAATCACACATGACTAGATGCCTTTTTGCAAGGAACAGAGGTAGCAGAAGTGGCAGAAGTCCCATACTTAATAAAATCAAAAATACACCAGTTTAAATACTTTGGTGAAAGTTGAGGTATGGTTTAGATTCTTTACTGAAGTAAAAGTAGAAACGTACATAAGATCATAAGATAAACATACGTAAGAATCTCTGCTCTCTTAAGCAAAATTTGAAACTAAGATGATTAAAATACTGAGGTTAGAAGTTTCATATTCAGTTCAAATTGAGTAAAAATGGTAATATATGGCTCTCAGCTTTGATATCCTGAGCATGTGATTAATGCTAATAGGCTGTTCCTGTCTTTTCACTTAAATTCATTTTAAGACCTTTACATATTTTACTTAAATTTAGTTTTGGTGTTTTTTGTTCCATTTGGCTTAATTGGAATTACACCAAATCAAAAAAAAAAATTAACTATCAAAACAAAAAAAAACAACAACTAACCCTAACACCCTCTGCTCTCCTAAGGTCAGAATAGCTGTTTCCAGTAGCTTGCTGGTTTAAATACACTGATGGTACAGAACAGAAATTGTCCAGAAAACCTGTGAAATGATCACCTCTGTTAGTATCATCCAATCAGATGTGAGAAAACTGGCTTGGCTATATAAAGGTAGAGATCCACCCATTACAGATAGATACATGTTCTATTCTAGGCTTTATATCTCAGTATCAGAGTAACCTAAAGATATGATACACTTATAATAACAAACAACAACACTTCCCTATCTTACCCATGGTGGTCTGATCATTATCCTAAATATTGGGTTATAGAGGACAATTAGAAGGTAGGGGCTGTTTACTGTCTTTCTTTTCTTTTCAAATTTCAGAATAAAAGTCCTGAGTAGAGATAATATTGATACATACATACATAAAATATATATATTTTTCTATTTAATTTGGACAACTGTTAAGTATTTTGAACTTATAAATAAACTTGTCAATCTAATCAATTCAAATATCTCATCAAATTATTGCATATTCATCACAAAACACTCTGGATGATTAATTTCCAAGAGGATTTTTGATATGTAAAGTGTTTTAGTCCTTTAAAACAAATACAAATTGTAAACATGGTTAAATCCATACAAATATATACTTTCTCTTACTTTTTACATCACAAATGAACACAAATTTGACTTGTCTTGGATGTCCTGTAATTAATATCTGGCATGTCCCCTATGAATTATTTACTTTAGTCTAATGTTTTGGTGAAAAAGTACATCAAGCGACAAAAAAAATCCACAAAATTAGCCTAAGGTTCTAAAGGATATACATCGTGATGCAATAGAACAGGTTTAGATATGCACTTACAGAAATTACTCATTGAAACACTGTCAACAATGTCAACAATGGCTGGATGTTAGAAATGAATAGGTGATGCTATAATAACTGTATAAAATATAGAAAAATGTGATTTATTCATTCAGTAATATTTAATATGTCTGTTGAAGCACATTAACGTATATCAACTCTACGCTGTTCCTCTCTCACATTGTCACATGTATCTGTTTACAGTGGGTTTGTGGTATAGATAAAGATGAGGCCAGACAGGAAGTATGGGAATTTCTTTAAGAGGAATATTTCATTGGTAGATCTGGAAGTATTATGTTTCATAGCAATGAATGATGTGCAAATGTTTGTGTGCCTTTCATATGTCCAGATGATCCAAATGCACCAGTAACCTTAACCCACCACACAAGGCACCACAGCAGCTACTTAGCAACAGCAGCAACACGTAAACAACCACCTGAAATGCCTCAGAAACCACCTGGGACACCAGAGCAACTATCTAGCAACCATTAAGCAACTGCATAGCAACCATCAAGCAATTGGTGTATTTTGATAATAGTTTTATAAGTTTTGGTTAAGTTTTCAACTGTAATTTGGGCCATTTCCTGTACTTACAAATAAAATCACACCAGCCACACAAATTTATTTGCTCGTACAAAAAAATTAAATGCTTTCAAAATAAATCTCACTACTTAATGCTGAAAAAATGTGTTCTGTGATGAACAGTACAATTTCCAAGTACATTTGTTATAATCAAAATAACAAAAAAACAAAAAACAAACAAAAAAAAAAAACACGTTCTTTTTACTAAAAACGAGTTGCATAAGTTCAGGTCAGTGAGGCCTACAGACCATAAGTAGCAAATAGAAGTTCAAAACTTGTAATGAGCACAAGGACTTACAATGATGATAAGATCTATCACAACATTAGATGATAATATATCTAATATATTGAAGTTTAATGCAACAGGTAGGTTATACACATTATGTTTAACTTCATACCTTTCAGAATCAGGTAATCCTTTTGCATGCCTCTGTATCTGTTACATGTTTGGTGACTCCTCAGGTTATCTTCTAAAGATACAAACTCTGACACTTTAAATAAAGTAAAAAAAAAAGAATTTAGCAAATTGTAAAGAATTGTGATTTACACAATTAAAAGTCTCTGTAATTTAATACATTAATTCTTTACTCCTGCTACATCAGTGAAATGTTTATGTTGATATGATATGGTGAAATGTCAATGATATAATTGATGTCAAATAAATCATCACTCTCATGCAAAAACCTTGTATCTTCAAGACAGCAAAAGTGTTTCAGTGGAAAACATTTTATTGTTTAGTAATTTTGGAGCTTTGTCATTATTCTATGTATCATTTCTTTTCATCATGAACTTTTCACACAAGGTAGAGAACAACTGCCAGATTTGCATTATGTCAAACATTATGTCAACAAGTAGAGATTTCAGTTATGTATGTGATATCTGTCTATTGTCCTTTGGCTTGATTGAGACACCTGATGATTTCAGAGTGGTACTTTCTGTGAATTCACTTTTTTATCAGCTTCTGTTTGAAATGCAAAAAAGATCACAATTCAGAAAACTCTATTCAATCCATTCATTTTCACTTTTACTTAAAATTTACCAGACATGATTTAAAATTGTTTTAAAGCTATTTTAGTCCATTTTAGTTACATCCTTGCCCCTGCTCACTCTGTTCTCACTTTTTTTGTGCTGTGTTTATTATTATTATTATTATTATTATTATTGAATATACTTTATGTCCTGTTTTTATGTATTTGATGGAAAGTGTTTGTATTAATTTACATTTCTGAGTGTTTTTTTTTAACCCTGAATGTTACAATGTGTGACTTACATCAGTTTTTAATTTCTGTTCTTTAGCTGATGTAACTGAAATGATTAACTGATCTGTCTTTTCATTTCTCTATGTTGTACACTCCTTATAGCACATACATACACAATATATTAAGCAAAATACATCCATATCAGAAAACAAAAAATTTATGTATTACATCTTTGAGATCATCTTCCCACTTCACCAGAGTCCAGTCTAAGGTAATATTTCTAGCTAGTGGGTGACAATCTCTGATGGTTATAATGTAAGCACTTGTTCAGCCACATTGCTCATATCTGGTATTTGAAATGATTTGTTGTTAAAAAGAAAATCTTGAAAATACTGTTTTTATTTCAGTTTCTTCACAAATACAAACTGAGCAACACATAAATATAAGGGAACAAAATGCAAACTTCATCTGTAAAGCCAGAATATCAGGTGTTATTTTACAACAGTCCTGTAAGTCCTTTGGGTAACTGGGATATGAGAATCTCAGCTGATGAGCTCTCTTATTGGCTGCTCTTGGTAAACGACTCCCAGAGAGTAGCCAGCTGGGCCTTCAGGTCTTCAGCATAGGGATCCAATTGCTTCTGCATTTCTTGGCCTTTTTGTGTCAGATGGTCTTGGAAATTCTCAGCCAGTGGGATCACGGTCTTCTGGAAGTCCTGCAGGTGCTGTTCCAGTTTCTGCTTCAGCTGCTCAGTCTGGGGCTCCAGCTGGGCCTGCATCTCCTTCATGCTCTTCTCCAGACTGGCCTGCATCTCCTCACTCTTCTGCAGCAGTGTGGCTTTCAGAGCCTCAGAGTCCATACCAGTGTAGGGGGCCACATCTCTCTTCAGCTGGTCCACTTGCTGCTGGAGATCAGACATCAGCTCCTGGACGTAGGGCTCCAGGTGGGACTTCACAGAGCTCAGGTCCTGCTGCAGACGCATCTTCAGCTGCTCGGCCTCCTGGGAAATCTTGGCCAGCAATTCCTGGGTCAGAGGAGTCACCTGACCACGAACAGCCACAATATACTGGCTCAGAGCATCAGCACTCTCAGAGATCTTGGCACTGAACAGAAATCAGATATTTAACACATCTTACATTAACACTAATATCCATTAGAAATGGCAAATGGCTTGCAGAAATAACCCTGAATTTGTTTGTAGCTGGTTTTTAGTCATCAATGCGTTGAACAACTTGGACATCCAGATGGACTAGATTAGATCTGCTGGTCAACCAACTGGGTAAAATGATAATCTAACTAAGCCAGTTTAGTAGTATAGGTAATTTATATTACTATACTAAGTTGACGTCTCTCATTATATTCTAACACTCACTTGACTTCTTGTCCCATTTCAGACTCTTGGATCTTCTGCAGGATGTCTTCAGTTGTTTGAGTTGCCTTTGCAACGTAATCCCAGAAGGCATCCTTCACAATCTCCATACTGGGCTTGGCCTGGTCCTGCCATATTAGGTTGGCATGGCAACCTGTTGAGGATAACATAACAGAATTCAGTGATGGTTTATGGTCAGCATGTTTTCATATTTCAGATTTATTTGCTTCTATTTAGATCAACAACAAACAGTAGAAATGTGCTCACCAGTGAAAACAGCAATAGCAAGAACCACAAGGATCTTCATGGCTGGATGTCTAAGTGGACCTGAAAAGAAAAACAAATGAAACCATGGTCAACAACAAACTGTTTACATATGTCTTCTATACAGTTATTACTTTAGAGAGGTTTCACTACAATATTAACAGAATACTGTTCCTACATTTTAAAGTAGTATAATATAGTACTATATATTTCCTCTTCAATAACAGAATTATTCCGTTACTTACCTGTGTTCCCTTCTCCCAGAGAGTGAATGTGTGTTCGGCAGGTATCAGGTCTCTATATATTCAGACTACACAGCTCTGATGAAGCAGACAAAGTCCAAAAATCCACGCCCTCCTGTCACCATTGAACTGTTACTCATGCCACATCACCCACTCCAACCCATCTGAACTGAACTGAACTCAAAATCATCACTCTTTTATCTCTGTGTAGTTCCAGTGTCTCTAATTTCAAAATGGTTAATGAAAATTTATCTCTAGACTTTAGTTCAAGACAAATATAATGTATGTTTAAACTGACTAATGTTTGGTCCAATTTCTCCCATAATAATTTTTTTAAAAACAGCTAATTCTGTAAGCAAACCTTACACCGTGTGTAAAAAAAAGTGAAGAGTAAAAGAGAATGGTTTCTACAGCACAGTAATAAATCTACATACACCTCAAAATCCACAATGGACTACACCATGGCCCTCAGAGTCTCCTGACCTTATCATCAGAATCTGTGGCTAGACCTCAAAAGATCAGTGTAGCAAGATAACCCAAGAATCACACATGACTAGATGCCTTTTTGCAAGGAACAGAGGTAGCAGAAGTGGCAGAAGTCCCATACTTAATAAAATCAAAAATACACCAGTTTAAATACTTTGGTGAAAGTTGAGGTATGGTTTAGATTCTTTACTGAAGTAAAAGTAGAAACGTACATAAGATCATAAGATAAACATACGTAAGAATCTCTGCTCTCTTAAGCAAAATTTGAAACTAAGATGATTAAAATACTGAGGTTAGAAGTTTCATATTCAGTTCAAATTGAGTAAAAATGGTAATATATGGCTCTCAGCTTTGATATCCTGAGCATGTGATTAATGCTAATAGGCTGTTCCTGTCTTTTCACTTAAATTCATTTTAAGACCTTTACATATTTTACTTAAATTTAGTTTTGGTGTTTTTTGTTCCATTTGGCTTAATTGGAATTACACCAAATCAAAAAAAAAAATTAACTATCAAAACAAAAAAAAACAACAACTAACCCTAACACCCTCTGCTCTCCTAAGGTCAGAATAGCTGTTTCCAGTAGCTTGCTGGTTTAAATACACTGATGGTACAGAACAGAAATTGTCCAGAAAACCTGTGAAATGATCACCTCTGTTAGTATCATCCAATCAGATGTGAGAAAACTGGCTTGGCTATATAAAGGTAGAGATCCACCCATTACAGATAGATACATGTTCTATTCTAGGCTTTATATCTCAGTATCAGAGTAACCTAAAGATATGATACACTTATAATAACAAACAACAACACTTCCCTATCTTACCCATGGTGGTCTGATCATTATCCTAAATATTGGGTTATAGAGGACAATTAGAAGGTAGGGGCTGTTTACTGTCTTTCTTTTCTTTTCAAATTTCAGAATAAAAGTCCTGAGTAGAGATAATATTGATACATACATACATAAAATATATATATTTTTCTATTTAATTTGGACAACTGTTAAGTATTTTGAACTTATAAATAAACTTGTCAATCTAATCAATTCAAATATCTCATCAAATTATTGCATATTCATCACAAAACACTCTGGATGATTAATTTCCAAGAGGATTTTTGATATGTAAAGTGTTTTAGTCCTTTAAAACAAATACAAATTGTAAACATGGTTAAATCCATACAAATATATACTTTCTCTTACTTTTTACATCACAAATGAACACAAATTTGACTTGTCTTGGATGTCCTGTAATTAATATCTGGCATGTCCCCTATGAATTATTTACTTTAGTCTAATGTTTTGGTGAAAAAGTACATCAAGCGACAAAAAAAATCCACAAAATTAGCCTAAGGTTCTAAAGGATATACATCGTGATGCAATAGAACAGGTTTAGATATGCACTTACAGAAATTACTCATTGAAACACTGTCAACAATGTCAACAATGGCTGGATGTTAGAAATGAATAGGTGATGCTATAATAACTGTATAAAATATAGAAAAATGTGATTTATTCATTCAGTAATATTTAATATGTCTGTTGAAGCACATTAACGTATATCAACTCTACGCTGTTCCTCTCTCACATTGTCACATGTATCTGTTTACAGTGGGTTTGTGGTATAGATAAAGATGAGGCCAGACAGGAAGTATGGGAATTTCTTTAAGAGGAATATTTCATTGGTAGATCTGGAAGTATTATGTTTCATAGCAATGAATGATGTGCAAATGTTTGTGTGCCTTTCATATGTCCAGATGATCCAAATGCACCAGTAACCTTAACCCACCACACAAGGCACCACAGCAGCTACTTAGCAACAGCAGCAACACGTAAACAACCACCTGAAATGCCTCAGAAACCACCTGGGACACCAGAGCAACTATCTAGCAACCATTAAGCAACTGCATAGCAACCATCAAGCAATTGGTGTATTTTGATAATAGTTTTATAAGTTTTGGTTAAGTTTTCAACTGTAATTTGGGCCATTTCCTGTACTTACAAATAAAATCACACCAGCCACACAAATTTATTTGCTCGTACAAAAAAATTAAATGCTTTCAAAATAAATCTCACTACTTAATGCTGAAAAAATGTGTTCTGTGATGAACAGTACAATTTCCAAGTACATTTGTTATAATCAAAATAACAAAAAAACAAAAAACAAACAAAAAAAAAAAACACGTTCTTTTTACTAAAAACGAGTTGCATAAGTTCAGGTCAGTGAGGCCTACAGACCATAAGTAGCAAATAGAAGTTCAAAACTTGTAATGAGCACAAGGACTTACAATGATGATAAGATCTATCACAACATTAGATGATAATATATCTAATATATTGAAGTTTAATGCAACAGGTAGGTTATACACATTATGTTTAACTTCATACCTTTCAGAATCAGGTAATCCTTTTGCATGCCTCTGTATCTGTTACATGTTTGGTGACTCCTCAGGTTATCTTCTAAAGATACAAACTCTGACACTTTAAATAAAGTAAAAAAAAAAGAATTTAGCAAATTGTAAAGAATTGTGATTTACACAATTAAAAGTCTCTGTAATTTAATACATTAATTCTTTACTCCTGCTACATCAGTGAAATGTTTATGTTGATATGATATGGTGAAATGTCAATGATATAATTGATGTCAAATAAATCATCACTCTCATGCAAAAACCTTGTATCTTCAAGACAGCAAAAGTGTTTCAGTGGAAAACATTTTATTGTTTAGTAATTTTGGAGCTTTGTCATTATTCTATGTATCATTTCTTTTCATCATGAACTTTTCACACAAGGTAGAGAACAACTGCCAGATTTGCATTATGTCAAACATTATGTCAACAAGTAGAGATTTCAGTTATGTATGTGATATCTGTCTATTGTCCTTTGGCTTGATTGAGACACCTGATGATTTCAGAGTGGTACTTTCTGTGAATTCACTTTTTTATCAGCTTCTGTTTGAAATGCAAAAAAGATCACAATTCAGAAAACTCTATTCAATCCATTCATTTTCACTTTTACTTAAAATTTACCAGACATGATTTAAAATTGTTTTAAAGCTATTTTAGTCCATTTTAGTTACATCCTTGCCCCTGCTCACTCTGTTCTCACTTTTTTTGTGCTGTGTTTATTATTATTATTATTATTATTATTATTGAATATACTTTATGTCCTGTTTTTATGTATTTGATGGAAAGTGTTTGTATTAATTTACATTTCTGAGTGTTTTTTTTTAACCCTGAATGTTACAATGTGTGACTTACATCAGTTTTTAATTTCTGTTCTTTAGCTGATGTAACTGAAATGATTAACTGATCTGTCTTTTCATTTCTCTATGTTGTACACTCCTTATAGCACATACATACACAATATATTAAGCAAAATACATCCATATCAGAAAACAAAAAATTTATGTATTACATCTTTGAGATCATCTTCCCACTTCACCAGAGTCCAGTCTAAGGTAATATTTCTAGCTAGTGGGTGACAATCTCTGATGGTTATAATGTAAGCACTTGTTCAGCCACATTGCTCATATCTGGTATTTGAAATGATTTGTTGTTAAAAAGAAAATCTTGAAAATACTGTTTTTATTTCAGTTTCTTCACAAATACAAACTGAGCAACACATAAATATAAGGGAACAAAATGCAAACTTCATCTGTAAAGCCAGAATATCAGGTGTTATTTTACAACAGTCCTGTAAGTCCTTTGGGTAACTGGGATATGAGAATCTCAGCTGATGAGCTCTCTTATTGGCTGCTCTTGGTAAACGACTCCCAGAGAGTAGCCAGCTGGGCCTTCAGGTCTTCAGCATAGGGATCCAATTGCTTCTGCATTTCTTGGCCTTTTTGTGTCAGATGGTCTTGGAAATTCTCAGCCAGTGGGATCACGGTCTTCTGGAAGTCCTGCAGGTGCTGTTCCAGTTTCTGCTTCAGCTGCTCAGTCTGGGGCTCCAGCTGGGCCTGCATCTCCTTCATGCTCTTCTCCAGACTGGCCTGCATCTCCTCACTCTTCTGCAGCAGTGTGGCTTTCAGAGCCTCAGAGTCCATACCAGTGTAGGGGGCCACATCTCTCTTCAGCTGGTCCACTTGCTGCTGGAGATCAGACATCAGCTCCTGGACGTAGGGCTCCAGGTGGGACTTCACAGAGCTCAGGTC
>JAVGWO010000446.1:0-10353 GCA_034509495.1 Acestrorhynchus altus | reverse complement strand
CGATTCTTCAAATCTCAACCAAACGATTCTTCAAATCTCAACCAAACCATCCCCTAAATGTCAGTCAAATGACTCGGTGAATTCTAACCATTAGTGGAAGTCTCTCCCACAGTTCCCAGTTAAACGGGTCTGTACAGCAGCTTCAACAGGATCAGAAATAAGAAATAAACACCATATCTAGTGTTCACACTCCTCTCCACGCTGTGTGTCCGGGCCGTGGGAGTGTGAGGAGAGGAAGTGAGAGAGATTTCAGCCGTATAGTGCTGGCAGTCACTAACGAGCGCAGGCTCCATCCGGGTGCTTTAAAAGGGAGTTAAATGCCAGTTGCTGTGGCTGATCCCTGTGTGAAATGTCACAGCGGAGAGACCCCCGCAGCTCGCGCTCGCTCTCTCTGAGGAGTGTGTTCGGTGGAGGAGGGATGAAAGCTGGGCAGATACTCGCGACTGGCTGACCTTTCAGCAGGCTCTGACCTTTGGGCCGAGGGAAGAGCGTTTGGAGCGTTTGATGGCTCTCCTTTTCCTCTTCCTCTTCATCAGCCGCCCGGTGCGCTTATTTATGAGCTGAAGAGAGAGAGAGAGAGAGAGAGAGAGAGAGAGAGAGAGAGATCTCCCTCACTCACTCACACCTTTTCTCCTGCTTCCTTTATTTGTCCTCCTGTTCCACCAGCTGCTTATCTGCAGGAGAAAGCTGCGTGGCATTTTAGAGATGTGAGTGCTCCCTCTTTTGGAGCACCAGCTTAAAAGAGAGCGAGAACGGGGGGAGTGGGGAGTGGGGGGGGCAACGTGGAGAGAATTTTAAGACAATTATTATTATTATTATTATTATTATTATTATTATTATTATTATTACTATTATTATTATTATTATTGTTGTTATTATTATTATTATTCGTGTTTGTTTGCTGCCCATATTTTGAAACAGATGTTTTTTCAATTCATACAGATGTTCTGTCTCTACTGTATCTCACCAAGAGGGTGCAGAAAAATCAATTATTCGACAGATTATGATCAATTACTGTCTAATTAAACCCCTGTTTTATTGACCTTAAATGTTCAACCTAAAAATGTTTACTATTTGAACCAATAATCATGACCTAATCAGCAGTTTCCCCCCAAAACACCCTAATCAATAACCACGTCAAAGCTCTACAGTCTACAATCCACAGCGAGAGGTGCACCTTAATCAATACCCACGACTCTAATCAATCACTGTACAGCGTAACTGATCACAATCACATCTTAATCACATTGATCACAGAACACACCGTACATAGGAATCGATACGTGTGTATTATCACCAATCATCACACTGTAATCAACGACATCCCAACCCAGTCATTCACTAAATCTCCACCCAGCACTTTCACTCCAAACACGAGTCACTCAATACCAGTCAAATGAATCAGTGAACCCCAACAATGATTCACTGCCATTGTCTTCTAGTCATTTTGATGATTTACTAAACCCCGACTAATTAACTCACTTAACCCCAATCAAACGATTCACTTAAACCCCAATCAAACGATTCATAACCCCAATCAAGCGATTCACTTAACCAATCAAGCGATTCACTTACTTTAAGTAAAACGATTACTTACCCCCAATTGACGATTCACTTAACCACAATCAAGCGATTCCACTTACCCCAATCAAGCGATTCGCACCCCAATCAAGCGATTCCTTAACTGATCAAGCAGTTCACTTACTTTAATCAAGCGATTCCGCCCAACCACAATCAAGCGATTCCACTTACCCCCCCAATCAAGCGTTCACTTACACAATCAAGCGATTCACTTACACACAATCAAGCGATTCCCTTATACAATCAAGCGATTCGCACCCCCAATCCAAGCGATTCACTTACCCCCCAATCAACGATTCATAACTGATCAAGCGATTCGCTTAATCCCAATCAGCGATTCATAACCCCAATCAAAACAATATAACACAAAAACGATTCACTTAACCCCAATCAAACGATTCACTTAACCCCAATCAAACGATTCACTTAATCCCAATCAAACGATTCACTTAACCCCAATCAAACGATTCACTTAATCCCAATCAAACGATTCACTTAATCCCAATCAAACAATTCACTTAACCCCAATCAAACGATTCACTTAACCCCAATCAAACGATTCACTTAATCCCAATCAAACGATTCACTTAACCCCAATCAAATGGTTCACTTAACCTCAATCAAACAGTTCCTTAAATCCTAACTGAACCACTTAACTCCAATCAAATGATTCAGTAAATCCCAACCCAGTAGTTCATTTCACTTCAACCAAACGATTCACCAAATCTTAACCAAATGATCCACTAAATGTCAGTCAAATGATTCAGTGACTTCCAACCAAATGATTCACTGTCAGATCAATCAGATCAATCAGATCAATCAGATACTCCAGAGATTCAGGAATTCTGATCATAAAGCAAAATAAACAGAGATTCACTGAGCAAGCATCATCAGACTGATGCTGAGAGATTTTTATTTTTGTGTGTGTGTGTGTGTGTGTGTGTGTGTGTGTGTGTGTGTGTGTGTGTGTGCGTGTGTGTGTGTTTTGGGGGTCACAGCTGGGTGGGGGCTGCAGTTTAAATGTCATCCTGGCAGGGATTCAGCACCACACACACACACACACACACACACACACACACACACACACACACAAATGAAATATAAAAATATACTCATAGTCAAAAAAAGTGGAGAGGAAAGCTGAAGAGGAGAGGAGAATACAGGAGAGATTGAGAGGAGAATAGAGGAGAGATGGAGGGGAGAATAGTGGAGAGATGGAGAGGAGAATAGAGGAGAGATGGAGGGGAGAATAAAGGAGAGATGGAGAGGAGAATAGAGGAGAGATGGAGGGGAGAATAGAGGAGAGATGGAGAGGAGAATAGAGGAGAGATGGAGAGGAGAGGAGAATAGAGGAGAGATGGAGAGGAGAATAGAGGAGAGATGGAGTGGAGAATAAAGGAGAGATGGAGAGGAGAATAGAGGAGAGATGGAGAGGAGAATAGAGGAGAGGTGGAGTGGAGAATAGAGGAGAGATGGAGGGGAGAATAAAGGAGAGATGGAGAGGAGAATAAAGGAGAGATGGAGAGGAGAATAGAGGAGAGATGGAGTGGTTTATGTTCTCTCTGGTAAATCATTAAAACACTGTGCTGGTACTGTAACTCAATAAGTTCCTGCCAATAAGCAGAAGGAGATTGCAGAGTCAGAGGGTTATTACAGCTCCGTCTCTCACAGCCTCATGTCCTAAACATGCCGAGGTTAACAGCTCAGAGTCCTGCTGTTGGTTCCAGCAGAACGTTATCAGCTTCTACTGCTGTACGAGTGTCAGAACCTGACCTGTCCTTCTTTCGAGTGTTGCTCCCTATCAGGGGTTCCTCCTCGTGCATTAAGAGAAGCTTTTCTTTTTGAGTTCTTTTGGTTCTTCTCAGTTGAAGAGGTTCTCCTTTTGAAACTTGTTTTTTCCTCATACGCTTAGAGAACTTAGCATCTCTCTTTGAGCCTTGGTTCTTCTTAGCGTTTCTTTCTCATGCTTTTAGAGAGGTTCTGTTTGTGAGTCTGGTTTCCTCTCATAGTTCCTTCACATCCTCTAAGACATGTTCTCCTTTTGACTTTTGGCTCCTCTCAGTGGTTCTTTATCATGTTCAGGTTTTGCTTCTGAGTCTTGTGTTTTATAATTGGTATTTCCCCATGTTCTTTGAGTCTAGTTCCTCTCAGTGGTTCTTCATTGTGCATTCAGAGTGGTTTTTTAAGTTGCTGTTTTTCATGCTCTTGAAGAGATGCTCCCTTTGAATCTTGCTTCTTCTCGGTGGTTCTTCTAGATGCTCTCGAAGAGGTTCTTCTGGGTCTTGATGCTTCTAAGTGGATATTCTTCATGCTCTGCTTAGGGGGCTGGCCCATGCAAGGATATGTCATGAGAAACCGTTTATGCTTGCAAAGAACCCAGTGCTTCTTCGAGATATTATGGTTCTTTCCTAAGGAACCCTTGACAAACTGCTTTGTCTGTGGTGTCCTTGTTGTCCTCTGTGCTTGTTTCCACTCGAGGACAGTGCTATATTTCTGACTACATTTCTGTTCGGTTTAATCGTGGAGCTCCTTCTGATGGGAAAATAGCTTGTCCATTTGGTTTCGGTTCTCCTGCCAGCTCTTCGCCCGAGTGTGTCATTTCGTTTGATGTGTCTCGTAGGTCTGCAGCTTAAGTGCCTCCATGTTTTTAACCTTCTTGTTCAGCCTGGCTTCAACCTGAGCCGTGTTCTGTCAATTATGGGCAGGAGGGCTCCGGAATATGTAAATGTATTTGTTTATGAAACGCGTTGTTGAAGAACGAGGCAATTATCACTGAATGTTAAAAGCAGACATTATCACTGGTTGAAGTGCATTGTTTTAAACTGTGAGGGGATGGTTTGGACGGGGATGGTCGAGGCCACAGCATAGATTAAGTTCAAATTAAAATACAGGATCATTACTGTAATTATTGTAAACAGACCTGTTTACTTTTAATTAAAGGCTTCAATTCTGGTGTTACTAATGGCTGCATTCACTCATCTTCAAATAGTTGCACCCAGAAGGACGTGTGGGACTGCAGCTCTGTTGTGAAGGAAGATGAAGGTGATCAGGATCAATAACTGATGATAACTGTAGTCTGATCTGATCAATATTTATTGATCTACTCATACAGAAGTGGTGTCTCTCAGGACTCTGCATGGAGGTGTAGAGGTTCCTAATGGTGTCCTGTGATGATCCATCCCATGCAGCTTGAATGTTCCCCCTCAGTTCTGCAGATGGTGTGGTAGGGGTGGAGTTTTGATAGAGCGTCCAATAGCGTCCCACACATTTTCAATCAGGGACAGGTCTGGAGATGTGGAGACGATTCGTTGGTTGCCTCCAACAAGACAAAAGTGGGACCCACTGCCTTTGAATCCATGAGAGGCTGGCATGACATCATCGCAGTCTTTAGTCACATTTACGTGTTGTTAAGGGCAGTCATTGCATTCATGATTGTCAATGAATGCAATCAAACATGGACCTGTAGGCACCATGTCTTATTCCAGATGTGAGTTAGAGGTGTAGAAAGTCCCCCAGCACTGAGCTGTGGAGCAGTGGATCTGGGTTCTCTGGAACTACGGAGCTCCATCCAGTACATCTGTGATGAGTTGGGGAGTCGGGATGAGGTGAGGTGGGGATCATCCAACATTCTGGTCAGTTGGAGACAGTGACTCCAACAGAAGCAGGGTGGACTTTTTTTAATACCCTTGATGTCAGAAGAAACCGTGAATGAGCAGGTGTCCCAAAACTTTTGTCCATGTAGTGTATTGCTCTAAAAAGCCCCTTTTTAATATTTATCCATGTTTCAAAGCTCAGACGAGCAGATCTGTTATTAAAATGATCTGCATGTCGCTGGAGATAATTGATAGTGACGGCTCCAGTTCGCACCTGTCGTTAGTGTTCTTCAGACACCAGACAAGGCGGCAGTCAAATGCAGGGCTCGGCCGCGCAGCAGGTCATTAAAAATAACAGCGCTAATGAGCACTAATTGAATGCAGTGATGATCACCTGTAGTTTGGAATCTGCGACAGCGTGTAAGGTAGAGTGTGCAGTGAAGCAAGGAAGAGGCTGGAAGAGGCATCTAAGGAACACACACACACACACACACACACACACACACACACACACACACACACACACACACCACACACACACAGGCTTTTTAACACAAGATCCACACTTTGCAGGCAGTTATGAGCTTCATACCTCAGGATCAGAGTAACCTACAGACATGATACACGTCATACACACTTTAAGAATATCTAACTATGGAAATGGAACTGAATTAAATCCCAGTTTAAATACTAAAGGAGCTTCCAGTGCATGTTTACTGCTCTGTCCACATGAACATCATCAACCTGCATACAGATTCTGACTGATCAGAGAGAGGGGGCGGAGCTGATGTTCAACCTGCATACAGACTCTGACTGATCAGAGGGGGCGGGGCTGATGATCAACCTGAATACAGACTCTGACTGATGCCAATTCCCCAATCTTGTTCATGCCAGTTCTCCCCCTACCACATGTGATGCACCCGACACATGCTTCCTCCAATACGTGACCTCATCCTACCGCCTCTTTTGAAACCGCTGCCATTTGCATCATCGCTGGACAGGAAACATTGCTTGGAGGAAAGCGCCGGGTCCCCAGCTCTGATGCAATGGCTAACAGACGCCTGTGCCGACCAGCATCACATTGAGTGTGATGTGGAGAGAGAGCGCCATCTTCCCACCCAGAGAGGGAGAGCAGGCAGATTTCACTCTCCCTCTGACTCTGGCTGCCGATGGCAGGCAGCAGGATCCTCGGATCGTAGTTACATCGGTTTAGACTGCAGCTTTATTGAGCTTTAAAGCCTAAATCTGCTTTGCTTGAGGAAACAACCTTCATATAAATTATATTACAGAAAGACTGCGTTGAATCAATGGTTACCACTCGTTTTTATTCTGTTCTTTTTTCTACACTAAAGTAGAGCTGTATTATTACCATCCACTGCATATGTTGTGGGCCCAGGAGTCATCCTTATGACATTTCCAGCTGCCTCCCTGCCGTGTATGTCATATGGTAATAGGCTCTATGTTATTTTGCCATTTTTTGACAAATATGTGTCTCTGTCAGCTCGGGGGATTTCCTCTCCATCTGAAGATGATTCATTGTGCTCTGGGTTGTATCCTCCTCATCTTCGTCTTCAGATATCTCTTTTAAATCATTGATCTCTTGTTCTGATTTATCTGATTTATGACCTGTTCGGCACTGAAACGTGCTCGCATCTCCAGCAAAGAGAGAACTGGGGGTACTGTCACCTGCCCAGTGTGTGTGTGTGTGTGTGTGCTTGTTTTTGTGGTTTTTGGGGAATTTTTGGGAAAAAAAATCTAATTTCATATTGAAAAAAGACCATTAAGGGCGTTTTCTCTGTAATTAAATGCAGCAGCAGGTCATTTTTGGCATTGTTGCGTAATTAAGCAGCGGTTGTACCTTAAATCTGCAGCTGTATAATCATGCAGATGCTCCACTGACCGTAAAGGCCTCAGCACACTTGCTGTGAAATAACAATGACGTTAAGATGATTGAAAAGGATTCTAACTTCGGTTCTAGCTATGGTGCTTTATGAAGCCAGACAGCCAGGACAAAGCTGTGTGAAATGGAGGGATATGTTGCCACGAGCATCTTCGCTCTGATCCACTGTTTGTTTGGTTTTTTTTTTTTTGGCCACTGAGGTTTTTCCAATTTCAACGGCAAAAAATTGATCTCAACCCGTTTTTTTTCCTCCCGATTTCTATCTGTGAGTTTAAAATAACAGAGGTTTCTCTTCAAGGTTGACCATTGTCAGTTCATCGCATGCCTCTTTTTTCCGGTGAATCACAGCCCTCTGCAGAGTTTGCCCAGCTGCAAGGTACGACACGGCAGGTGACGGCAATTACGTCACATTGTTCACTGGAGCCAGGCAGTTATCCTCTTTGCATGAAGAATGCTGAGGTCTTAAGAGGGAACAGGGTGTCTCTTTCATTCCCACTCTGGAATGTTGCTGCTTGAGTAGTAGTGTAAAGTATTTCCTGCTGACCATGTGCATCCCTTCATGCCCACAGTTTACCATCTTCTAACACTACTTCCGGCATGATGGTGCATCCTCACAAAGCACAAGGCTGTCAAGATGATTTCATGAACATCACAATGAGTTTAGGGTTCTTCAGTTCTGGTTCTTCTCAGTCTCTGGATCTGAAGCCAATAGAACACCGTTGGCATGTGGTAGATCAGGAGATTCAGAGCATAAAGGTACTCCTGATCAATCTGCAGAGATTGTGAACATTTTTCAGATTCCATTTGACCCATGAAAATCCAGGTGGAAACACACCTGAGACTCATTGTGTTCAGACACATTCGGTGGTGGTCAGAGACGGATCTCATCGACATCTAATACAAAAAAATGTTCCTCTCTGTTTCTCCATCTCTGCAGTCCAAATGGTTTGTCACATTTTCCGATCGAGCCATAGAGCCATAACGGGAATTGGAGAACCATTTGTTGTCCCGCAGCATTGTAGAACCTTCTAGAACCACCATCATTCTGCTGTCCACAGGCTCCCAGAGCAGAATTTTGATGAGATAATGTACAATGGAAATGAGGTACATGTTGGTGTATTTCTTACAGGGGAAAGTAAAATCAGTCACACTGCCCAGATACTATGAGTTATGGCAGCATCAGTTGAGACTCATCAGCCATCTGGAATTGGGCCGAGTGTAGATTATACTCGGCAACTAGAAAGTTGGCAAAAGCATCTCGGGCCGATTCCCGTATTATCCAGGGTGCTGGCGAAAGGAGCCGAAGCCAACTCAGCAACCGTCATGCAGCACTTTGCTCGGATGTAAGCCAAGCATTTGGGCCAGAATCGGACCGAGATTCAGAGCGGTTTGGTGGATGGGACTCTGATGTGTTTGGCCCGATTCATTTTGATCCGGTTGGGGATGCAATTAAATGACTCCTGTAAGCAGAATCTTTCCGGAAGCTTACTGGATACAACAGGCCTGTTAATGCCAGGTGTCAACAGTCAACATGGAGCAGAAATGAATGTTTTCAGTATCTTCTGGAACCCATACCATGAAGAACTGAGGCTGCTGGTTTCAGAAACAGCATAATTATACACTCCTTCAGCACTTTATTAGGAACACTAATGCTGGTTTAAGTGTATAAATGTGGTGTCTTCATTCTGAGACACTTGTATGTACAGCTTAAAGACTAGTCCTCCACAATCCATTGGCAGGAAGAGTAGTTCCCTACATATAAAGTGAGTTTGAGAAGAGCTGTGCACTGCTTGGTGTTAAATTAAGAACACTGTGGGCTGACGGCCATCAACCTAACATTAATCACAGTGTCTGAATACAGCAGGGTAGAGACGGTGCATCTGCAGAGACAGGTCAGGCAGGGATGAACCGGGACTGTCAGAGCTGGGTCTTCATTTTGAATCATACATCCCAGAATTTGGTCAAAGTAAGGCCATATTTGATGGCACCGGGGGTGAAGGCACTATCTCCAGTACTTTTGATGATGGTGATCATCCAACATCCTGACCTCACTAATGGGGTTGTTGCTGAATGCAATCAAATCCTCATAGCAATGCTTATTTAATGTATTTACTATGATTTCATTTCTAACAACGGATTCAAACTGACATTACCACTCACACTCATAGCCATGTATCTAGAACCTCCAGAAGTGATCATGAGGGAAGTTGGTCCCACCCACTGGCAGTCAGAATGCAATTGCTGGATTATTGTAATGGCTGAACTTGGTTAAATGGATGGTTAAATGGTTGCATGCCTAGTTAAAGGGTTCTTCGTGTTGATAGATGATTCTTAGTGACATATCTAGAACTTACAGAAAGCACAGTTGTGTATTACCTCAAGAAATGAAAAATTGATTCTTGTGTTACTTGTGTCTAATTATTCTGGGGGGAATCTAAAGTGTAAAGGCTTCGATCCAAATCCTGGAGTCCTAACCAATGGGAGAGCAATGGACTAATCTGCTGGAAATCTACAGGGGTCTTAAGCCCCCCAGCATTGAGCTGTGGAGCAGTGGAACTGTGTTCTCTGGATTGATGGTGCTCCATCCAGTACGTTTAGGATGAGTTAGGGTGGAGATCATCCAATGATAACCTCACAGAATGCAATCAGATCCTCACTGCAATGCTCTGAAATCTACTGGACAGTAGATCCTGGACAGTAGAGACAGTTACTCTTTATACCCTTGATTTCAGAAGAAGCAGTGAACGAGCAGGCGTCCCAATGCTTTAGTCCATATGGTGGAACAGTAATGGAACCTGTTTAGATAGATAGAACTTTATTGTTCACTGTTTTTCTGTTGCTGTAATTGAAGAACTATTTAAACATTCACAGGGTTCTATACAATCTAAGGGTTCTACACAGTTACTGAAGAACCAAGCAAAGTACATGTCTGTGGTTGGATTCTGTTGGATGGACAGTGCAGGTCTGACCCACCTGAACGCCCCCTCCCCTCCTCTCTCACACACACACACACACTTACAATATGAAACCACAATCATTCACACACACACTTTCATCAAGCTGTGTTTCAGCAGCGTCGTCATGGCGATGACAGGCTGAAGGGGAGGTGTCCTCTGCCCCCTGGCTGTGTGTAATGAAGACGCTAATGAGAATTTACGCAGCCGCTGCTGTTTCATCATCCCCTTCTTTTTCTCTCTTTCTCTCTCTCTCTCTCTCTCTCTCTCTCTCACACACACACACACACACACACACACACACACACACACACACACACACACA
>JAVGWO010000445.1:0-10355 GCA_034509495.1 Acestrorhynchus altus | reverse complement strand
ACACGCACGCTTTACAGTTTACACTCTACACGCACGCTTTACAGTTTGCACACATACATTGCATATGGAAAGTAATCACAGCACTTCAATCTTTTTACGTTACATCCTTATTCCAAAAAGGATTAAATAAACCACACAAAATACCTACCAATGAGAAAAATAAGAAAGGTTTGTTTGAACTTTTTGCAAATTTATTAAAAAAAAACAAAAACAGAACCTGTATGAGAGAGTTCAGATGGTGTCTTGGTTTCCATGCCTTTTTGCACCTCCCTTTCTTAGACTAGATTAGATACTTTATTGATCCCTTACAATCCTGAAGGAAAGGGAAATTCATTGAGAAGAACAAAAGCAGTTTACATGAGGTAAGGAAGAATAAACCACACCCAGAGGAAGAGGAACATGATTTAGGTAGAGAAAAAAACATCCAAGCCCTTAAGCACACATAATCAACACAGACTAGGAGGAGGGGGGATGGGATACAATAAGCAAGTCCTGCTTGGCAGCCAGCCTTATCTAGCGCACATTTGATAGCTGCCCTCACTTCTCTAATTTTCCGATATGCCAGTGCAGTGACCAGTCCAATCAGCAGAGTACTCACCATCAAAAATCCAAATATATATCCTCAACATCGACTGACAGCGCCGCCAGGCACACGACCCTCCACCTCTCCCAGGAGTCCATCCAGCCGCAAATGTCCCGTCAGGACACGCAGGTTCCCCCGAACCCAGACTTCTCTTCGAGAAGATGAGGGACCAGTTGATTAAATCCATACTTTGGTTTAGAAGAACAGCGTTGAGCGAGTCTCCCAAGTGAGATAGTAGCAGACAAGACTGAAGAGCTAAGCAGAAGAGATAAGGGAGGAGAGGGAGGAGAGTGTGACCGCCTTCGCCGAGAGCCAAGAGAGACATGTTCAATACTTTTTCCCTGTGCCATTCCACACAACTTCTGGACATCTGTGTTTGATTTCTTTGTATGTATGGATTATGTGGGTTGTCACAGACATCTGGTGAAAATGTCATGTCAATAGCTCCTCTAGAAATATATTTACTGAGAAAAATAGTCACATGTTCAATACTTCACCCGACGTACGTGCAGGGGCTTCGGATTTAATAAAGAGGAAAATAAACTGCGGATACAAACACAAACCAAAAGGACTTTGGAATAAAATAAAAACTAACAGACCGACCTAAACTCAAGGGAAATGAATTGAATCCATTTTGGAATAAAACTGTGACATAAAATGTGCATGTTTACAGACCTTTTACACATTTTACACATATTGCAGAATTTACGGACATTATACACAGTTTACACAGTTTTTTTTACTTTACACCTTTTGCACAGTTTACACACGACTTATACTTTACACAGATATTACTGTTTACACGTTTCACCAAGTGGGTGTAAACTGTGTTGTAGGTGTGTAAAGCTTTGCACACACAATTTTGCAGTCTGTAAAGTTTGTATTGTGATGTTTACAATTTTACTGCTTGTTTAATATTTAAGATTATTTGTACTCCCATTGTGTGTGTGTGTGTGTGTGTGTGTGTTGCAGTCATGGCTGTGTACGGAACCTGATAGACTTCTTTGAGCTCCGGTGCTGCGGGCTGCTGCGACCTGTGGTTGTGGACTGGACCACCCAGTTTTCTATAGAGTATGACCAGAGCTCTGGATCTGGATACCAGCTGGTTTAACACAGACTCTGATTGGGTGCGCGAGAGAGAGATAGACACACAAAAGGACTAATGTTCGGCACGTGTGTGTGTGTGTGTGTGTGTGTGTGTGTGTGTGTGTGTGTGTGTGTGTGTGTGTGTGTGTGTGTGTGAGAGAGAGAGATTGGAGGGCTTATTGGACAACCATTTTCACCCACAGAGACTGCAGTACACACAGCATTAGCATGCTGCTAACACAAACTTATGCTACACACCCACACTCAGTCCATTGTCCTCCTTTGAGCTGCTGCACCCCACCTCTCCCCAACAGGCAAACACACACACACACACACACTACTGTTTTGACTGTTTTTATGTTATTTTTTTATTTTACTGTTTACTCTGATTAACCTAGAGCTTATAGGAGAAGTTTGTGTGTGCGTGAATGTGTGTGTGCGTGTGCGTGCACGGGAGTGTGTGTCCGTCTTCGTTCAGGAGAGGTCTGTTTTTCTTTGTATGAATGTATTGGGAGTGTGTTTAATAATGTGAATTAATTTATTTTAACTTTATTTAAACGTTTTAAAGTGATTTCCTGAGCAGGAGCTTCTTTTATTTTACAGTCTGTATAGAACTGTGTGTGTGTGCGCATGTGAGAACTGAAGGCTGGACTGAAACCATCTCACACTTGGATGCAGAAGAAGCCGTTCCCACTGGGGCTGTTTCTGTTTCAGCTGTTGATAAAAAGCCCCGCCCCTCTCTGGACACTCTGCCCCTGGGCTGGACTGTAAAACTGTATATAAACCTACGCTCTGTGTTAGTCAGTGTTAGCTGAGACTGTACCGCAGTGTCCAACTGTAGCTGTTGTTTATACGCATTTTATCCCTCCAACCTCCAGTGCATGAGTGAAGCTTGGGGCCATTGCTATAGTAACCCTGCCCAGCCCCACCCACCCTGCTCCGCCCAGCTGGGCATCTGTAAATAGTGAATGTTCAGTATTTGCAAGTTTGTTGTTTAATTTTAATTTTTTATTTAGTTTTTTTTTACGGTTTGATCTGGTTTGATGTCCTATGTGTTGGTTGGATCTGCTGTTCTGCGGAATTCCGATCTGAATGTTCCATACATATAAATATTCATCAGGAAGGTTTGTTTGATCAGTGTGGAGATCAATAATGACGATCAGCACTTCTCCTCGTCCTCGGTGCTGCGTGGTTCTTGATCGTCCAGAGGGAGAGAGAGTACAGAAGCTCCATGAGGTCTTTGCCCCTTGTCTCCTCAGCTGTTTCTCTGCAGTGCCTCATCAGGATCCCGACGTTCCCAACGCTCCCAAACCTCCTGGGCATGGATTCATTTTATGCTTTAATAAAAAAATAAATAAACCAATGAACAGACTGAAGTTTAATTTATTTCATTAATTACCAGCTTTGTCATCAATGGTCACTCAGTTATACTGTTAATAACAGGGTCAGTATGTTAAGACTTAAGGGGGTTATTAAGGGCTTTTGTGTTGATAAGGATTATTTTCACACAGAATGTGTTGGTGACCTCTGCACTCTAGACTTTTTCCACACGCAATTGAAGCAGTTTTTGTGCCATGCCTGCAGAAAAAACAAGAATGGCTCAGACACTGGGGTTCTGGGTTTTTTTGGTGTTTGTGCAACAAGCAGTTGAGGAAGGGAAGGACGGATAAACTGGTGATAAAAAGAGGTTTTCTAAGTAATTATCAGAGATTTGAAGTGTCTCAGAATGCCAAAGTGAGGACGAGGAAGAGGTTGTTGATGTAGATGGCAGCGGAATCTTATCCTGAACAGAGTTTACAGGCAGAGTAACAGAACGTTCGGAGTGATGGGAGAATACCGAATACCATTGGTTTTTGGAACCAATTTTCTGAAGAACTGATCAAGTGAAGTCATCAGAGTGACTTTGGTCACTCAGTCAATCCAAGAAGGTGGTCAGGGTTCTCAGAGTGGACATTAGGTGGATTTTTTAAAGGTCAGCTGCAGGGTTAGAATGACCTAGTGAATGGGGGCTTTGACTGCTAATGGATATTGGAGTAAGAGAGGAATAGTAAGGATGTCAAAGGCTTAGGTCTTCATTAACTGATGAAAAGCTGTATCTGACAGGCATTTGTACGCTTAATAATTTTATCAATCTGATGAAGAATCTTAAATTAGATTTTACAGGAATACTCTTCCTGCCCCTATAACTTTCTCAGCAGCATACACACACTTCACAGCGTGCACATTTCTCTGAACCACTAAACTTCTGTGTGAATTTGGAGGGTTTGGGGTTGGTAGTAGGTTAACGGGTCTTTGTCCTGGAGGAGACTAAAGGTTACTTTATGGTTTTAGCTCCTGGCTTTGGTGATTAGACCAGTGCTGCTTCAGCTGCCCAGCTGATCTGAATGAGGACCTTTGTTTTGGTGTCAGCTGATACATTCTGCAGCTTGATTACATGAAACACTGGAGTTGAGGATGACCAGCAGAAACAACAGCAATTAAGCTTCTGACCATATAAGCACACACACACACATTCATATTTTCACTGAATGTGAGGACATTTTATCAATGCAGGAGGCTAGCAAAGACATGGATTTAGGCAAGTACCTCAAAATCTTACTTCTGAACCCAAACTCTGACCTCTAATAATTACCATGAATTAAAGTCTAATATTTTAACTGAAGTCTCACCTCCAATACGAGACTCTACCCCCAATTTACCATGAATTAAAGTCTAGTCTTAAATCTTATCATTAAGGGCTGTTTTTTAAGTCTAGGATAGAGCCTAGTCCACAGTAGTGCACAGCATAGGGAGTGGATGATTTTATTCTAAATAAATACTGTTCAGCATTTAACTTAGCCAAGCACATGCACAAAATGTCTGAACCTGCAGTTCCTCTCATACTGAGCAGGATTATCAGTAGGGTAAAACTAACCTGTCTCACCAACCTTGCCGCTTCCAGAACCAAGCACCAGACCACCCACAAACTGATACACTTAAATCTTATATGCCTCCCTGTCACCCACTTAATTCACATCCCAGAGAGGGAGTGAACAGAGGTGATGCAGAGAATAGCAAGAGCAGAAGCCCTGTGCAGATGCTGCCGACACCTCACACTCCCATGCCTCTCATGACCCACTCTATTCGAAACCCGGGGAGAGAGCAAATGGCAGTTATGCAGAGAGATGGCAGTGGTGCCAGACAGATGACACTGAAACCCCACAGTCCCAAACTCAAATCAAATCAAATCAACATTTAGTTGTATAGCACTCTTCACAACTGAAGTTGTCACAGAACAGCTTCACAAAATAAATAAATAAATAAAAAGGTTAAAACGTATAATAAAAAATATAAATGACAGATCCCCTTCTGGAGCTGGAAGAAGAAACTTCTTGGGAGGAACCAGGCTAACAAGGGGAGGACGCATTCTCAAACTACTTATACATAGTTAGGGGACACTGGCCCCTACACCTCTGTTCTATTACTCGGGTATACTGAAGTAATGTTAGTTCGCTGGTGGACATAATATTAACGGTAGATTTCTACATAGTTGGTGATGGTGGGTGAGCAGCTAGTCCATGGCAGGGTGGAAAACTAGTCCAGGTCCAGTAGCCAGAAGGTGGACAGCTAATGTAAAGATGTACCAGGGGACCTAATCAGTTCAGGCCGGTGGGTCATCATTAACTCAGAAAAGATACAGAGGCAAGCATTAAGGCAAGGGTTCAGCAAGGGTTCAGCACTATTCATGTATTTAGCCCCAAACAACATATTAAAATTCGGAATCACTGGGCCTTACCGTTTCCCTAACCCTGGGGTAAGCGAGCCAACATCAGGAATAGGCAAAGGGCCAGACCACATCAGGCCCCTTTACGTAGAATCCTGTTAGCCAACATCCAGTCCCTGGAAAACAAGCTTGATGACCTCCGTGCTAGAATAAAGTTCCAGAGGGACATCCACAACTGCAACCTCCTCTGCTTTACTGAATCATGGCTGAACCCAGCGGTACCGGACCACGCCATCCAGCCGGCCGAGTTCTTCTCGGTCTACCACATGAACAGAACAATGGAATCAGGAAAGAAGACAGGAGGGGTAGTGTGCATGTTTGTAAGCAACCACTGGTGCAACTCCACCAGCATTGTTACTCTCGCACACTCCTGCACACCGAGTCTGGAACAACTGTGACTAAAGTTGCATCCCTCCTACCTCCCTCGGGATTTCACCTCCATAATAGTGTGCACGGTCTACATCGCACCTGACACCAGCATAGACACATCGCTGGGTGAACTACATGAAGTTCTCACCCAGCTTCAGACCCAGAATCAGGACGCTGTGCTTATTGTGGTCGGCGACTTCAACAACGCCAACCTCAGATGCGCAGTGCCCGACCTCTACCAGCACATTAAATGCCCCACCAGAGGCACCAGGACATTAGGCCACTGCTAAACCCCATTTAAAGAAGACTACAGGGCCAAGTCTCATCCACCGTTCAGAAAATCTAACCACCATCATCACTGAGAGAGACGTGAGGAAAGTGTTCAAGACAGTAAATGCCGGGTCACCGGGACCCGACAGCCTATGTGGTCGGGTGCTGAGAGCTTGTGTAGATCAGCTCGCTCCTATCTTTATTGTCATCTTTAACCTTTCTCTGTCACTGAGCACAGTCCCAACGGGCTTCAAGAGATCCATGATCATCCCTGTCCCAAAGAAACCACAGCCAGCCTGTTTCAACGACTACCACCCTGTGGCCCTCATATCAGTTTTGATGAAGTGCTTTGAAAAGCTTGTCAGAGACTTCATCACTTCATCACTACTGGACTCTCTGGACCCACTTCAGTTCGCATACCGTCAGAACCATTCTACAGATGATGCCATCATGCATCTGCTCTACACCACACTTTCACATCTGGACACTGGAAGGAATAGTTATGTCAGAATGCTGTTTGTTGACTATAGCGCAGCATTTAACACTATTATTCCTTCCAAACTCACAACCAAGCTGGTAGATCTGGGACTACACCCATCGCTGTGTGACTGGATCTCCAGCTTCCTAACCAACAGACCACAAACAGTGCGGGTGGGAAACCATGTCTCACCCACTTTCACCCTCAGCATTGGTGCTCCTCAGGGCTGTGTTCTATCACCCATTCTGTACTCTTTGTACACCCATATCTGTGTGACCACTTCAAGATCCAACATCATTGTTAAGTTTGCTGACAACACGGTCGTGGTGGGCCTGATCTCCGACAATGACAAGAAAGCCTACCTAGAGGAGATTGCACACCTGAGAACCTGGTGCCTGGGCAACAATCTCCTGCTCAATGTCAGCAAAACCAAGGAGCTGATAGTGGACTGCAGCAGGAGACAGACAAGGAGCCACCAACCAGTACGGCTCAATGGTGCAGAAGTATAGAGAGTAGAAAGCTTCCAATACCTTGGAGTCAACATCTCGCAAGACCTGACATGGTCCTGCCATGCCGACATCCTGGCAAAGAAAGCCTGACAGTGTTTCTACTTCCTCAGACGCCTTAGGGACTTCTGGCCTAGAGGCACCAAACTTTCGGGCCTATCCTTGCATTTGGCCCCCAAACAACATATTAAAATTTGGAAACACTGGGTCTTACTGTTTCCCTAACCCTAACCCTAACCCTAACCCTAACCCTAGCTGTAACCCTAACCCTAGCCTTAACCCTAGCCTTAGCCTTAACCCTAAGCCCAACCCCTAAGCCTAACTGTTTCGGCGTCCCCCGTGCTGATAATTGAGCACTCTGGATACTGGACATGCAACTCGATAGTGAGAGTGGCTCATTGCAGATTGGAAATGGCTGTTGCCTATTGAATTCTTCCAATTATCCTTCAATTTAAACCACAAAGCAGAGCGTTAGTGTGGCTGAATTTAAATCTTTCTTTTCTTTCTTTCTTTCTTTCTTTCTTTCTTTCTTTCTTTCTTTCTTTCTTTCTTTCTTTCTTTCTTTCTTTCTTTCTTTCTTCCCAGGCTAAGATGCACCTCTCTGCTGAGGACAGGAAGTCTGTGTGTGACAGTATATGTCATGACGTCTCCACAGTCGACCACTTCTATACTACCTTGCCCAACCTGAAGTGTTCCAGGTAAGGGAATTGCGCACGAAGGCCCTTTGTGGTCTCCCTTTTTGCACACCACTTTGTTTCATTTTAATAGGGATTACACTCTCTGCTACTCCTCCTTGATGCTCAGGCTACCCAACTATGTCTCTCATACTGTGGAACACCCATCAGGTGTGCACCACTCTGTAAGTATATCAATCCCACTTTAGTGCACTTCAATGTGGGTATACACCTCTTGATGCTTCCCCCTGACTCTCAAGTTACCCACCAACTCCCAAAGTACACACATGGGGTCCCAAGCTATTCCCCCAATCCCCCCAGCTACCCTCTACCTCCAAGGCAGACCCAGAAAATAACCTATGCACCAGCCAAACACGTGCACCCACACTTAAAGCACCCAACCCCCACAGACTAAATCCCTCCCTCCGCACCTACAGACCCCCAGCCACTGGTAGACCTGTTCGGACTTTGAGCCCGTGTGCTTAATTGCAACAGCGTTTCTGGTTTAAGTCTGGTTGTTCCAGACCACTAGTGGAAACAATTATTTCCAAAAAAAAAAAGGCCAAGACAAACCTCGACATCCTCGGGTGTGCACGAGGCTGGGTCAGAGCAGTTGGGTACTGTCTAGGGCTCACAGCACCGGCTCTCTGTGAGGTTCAATGGTTGGGTTTAGTCTAACATTGCCCCCCCTTTTACTAAGTCCCAGCAAATTGATTTCAGCCGATCAATGCGAAGAGGTCGTGCAGGGGCAGAGTTTAACTCCGACATAGTAGGGAGAAATTTAATCTAATGTGTGCGACAAGATGGGAATTTGCGTTGGTCATTTGAGCTTTATCTTGATCCAGAACAAGCCATGTATTTGTTTGCCGTTTAAGGTGAGCTCTGTCTCGCTCGTAAACGAGCCATGAATGCGCTTGGCCGTTAACACAAGCTTCATCTCGCTCCAGCACTTATAAAGTACACCCCCCCTCCATCTATCAATGTATCCAATTTTGGTGCACTTTAATGTGGGAATGCACGTCACTTCTCCCTAAACTCAAAGGCTTCCCACCAGGACCCAAAGTAGCTCCAGCATCCACAGCATCCCCAAATACCCCCAAGTGCCCAGCTACCCCATGGGTCTGGGGCAGACCCATAAAGTACAGCCATTTCTATTCATCAATGTATCCAGTTATATTGCACTTGCAATTGAACATGCACTCTGCTGTTTCTCCCTAACTTCATGGATGCCCACCAGGACCCAGAGTAGCTCCAGTATCCCCAACTCTCCCCCCGCCAAGTGCCCAGCTACCCCCTGGGTCTGGGGTAGACCCATAAAGTACACCCATCTCTATTCGTCAATGTATCCAGTTATATTGTACTTGCAATTGCACATGCACTCTGCTGTTTCTCCCTTACCTCTAGGATGCTCACCAGGACCCAAACCATTCCCAGCAACACCAACTACTCCCCCCAAGTGCCCAGCTACCCCCTGGGTCTGGGGCAGACCCATAAAGTACACCTGAACTCCATTTATCTATGGATCCGATTTTGGTGCACTTTCATTTTGGGGTGCACTCTGCTGCTTCCCCCTCTAGGATGCCCACCAAGTCCCAATATAGTCCCAGCTATCCACAACTGTGTCCCCTAAGTTCCCAGCCACCCCTGGCTCTGGAGCAGACCCACAAAGTACACCCCAACTACATTTATCAATGTTTCCAGTTATATTGCACTTTCATCTGCACATGAACTCTGCTGTTTCTCCCTAAACTCTAGGATGCCAACCAAGTCCCAAACTTGCCCCAGGATTCCGAGCTGTCCCCAGCTGTGCCCCCCAAGTGCCCAGTTACCCCCTGAGTATGGGGAAGACCTATAAAGTAAACCCCTACTCAATTTATCAATGTAACCAGTTATATTGCACTTTCATTTGCACATGAACTCTGCTGTTTCTCACTAACCTCAAGGATGCCCAACATGTCCCTAATATAGCCCCAGCATCCTCAGCCTTCCCTCCAAGTGCCCAGTTACCCACTGGGTCTTGGGCAGACCCATAAAGTACACCCCCACGCCATTTATCAATGTATCCAGTTATATTGCACTTTAATTTGCACATGCACTCTGCTGTTTTTCCCTACCCTCTAGGATGCTCACCAAGTCCCAAAATAGCCCCATCTATCCACAACTGTCCCCCCTAAGCTCCCAGTTACCCCCTGTGTCTGGGGCAGACCCACAAAGTACACCAACTACATTTATCAATACTGCCAGTTATATTGCACATGCAGTCTGCTGTTTCTCCCTAACTTCTAGGATTCCCACCAGGAGCCAGAGTAGCTCCAGTATCCCCAACTATCCCCAGCATCCCCAGCTATCCCATGTTTCCCCCCATATGTCCAGCTACTCCCTGGGTTAAGAACAGACCCATAAAGTACACCCCAACTCCATTTATCAATGTTTCCAGTTAAATTGCACTTGCAATTGCACACACATTCTGGTGTTTCTCCTTAACCTCTAGGATGCCCACCAAGGCCCAAAGTTTCCCCAGCATCCTCAGCTATCCCATGTTTCCCCCCCATATGTCCAGCTACCCCCTGGGTTAAGAGCAGACCCATAAAGTACACCCCAACTCCATTTATCAATGTATCCAGAT
>JAVGWO010000444.1:0-10361 GCA_034509495.1 Acestrorhynchus altus | reverse complement strand
ACACGCACGCTTTACAGTTTACACTCTACACGCACGCTTTACAGTTTGCACACATACATTGCATATGGAAAGTAATCACAGCACTTCAATCTTTTTACGTTACATCCTTATTCCAAAAAGGATTAAATAAACCACACAAAATACCTACCAATGAGAAAAATAAGAAAGGTTTGTTTGAACTTTTTGCAAATTTATTAAAAAAAAACAAAAACAGAACCTGTATGAGAGAGTTCAGATGGTGTCTTGGTTTCCATGCCTTTTTGCACCTCCCTTTCTTAGACTAGATTAGATACTTTATTGATCCCTTACAATCCTGAAGGAAAGGGAAATTCATTGAGAAGAACAAAAGCAGTTTACATGAGGTAAGGAAGAATAAAACACACCCAGAGGAAGAGGAACATGATTTAGGTAGAGAAAAAAACATCCAAGCCCTTAAGCACACATAATCAACACAGACTAGGAGGAGGGGGGATGGGATACAATAAGCAAGTCCTGCTTGGCAGCCAGCCTTATCTAGCGCACATTTGATAGCTGCCCTCACTTCTCTAATTTTCCGATATGCCAGTGCAGTGACCAGTCCAATCAGCAGAGTACTCACCATCAAAAATCCAAATATATATCCTCAACATCGACTGACAGCGCCGCCAGGCACACGACCCTCCACCTCTCCCAGGAGCCCATCGTGTATCCAGCCGCAAATGTCCCGTCAGGACACGCAGGTTCCCCCGAACCCAGACTTCTCTTCGAGAAGATGAGGGACCAGTTGATTAAATCCATACTTTGGTTTAGAAGAACAGCGTTGAGCGAGTCTCCCAAGTGAGATAGTAGCAGACAAGACTGAAGAGCTAAGCAGAAGAGATAAGGGAGGAGAGGGAGGAGAGTGTGACCGCCTTCGCCGAGAGCCAAGAGAGACATGTTCAATACTTTTTCCCTGTGCCATTCCACACAACTTCTGGACATCTGTGTTTGATTTCTTTGTATGTATGGATTATGTGGGTTGTCACAGACATCTGGTGAAAATGTCATGTCAATAGCTCCTCTAGAAATATATTTACTGAGAAAAATAGTCACATGTTCAATACTTCACCCGACGTACGTGCAGGGGCTTCGGATTTAATAAAGAGGAAAATAAACTGCGGATACAAACACAAACCAAAAGGACTTTGGAATAAAATAAAAACTAACAGACCGACCTAAACTCAAGGGAAATGAATTGAATCCATTTTGGAATAAAACTGTGACATAAAATGTGCATGTTTACAGACCTTTTACACATTTTACACATATTGCAGAATTTACGGACATTATACACAGTTTACACAGTTTTTTTTACTTTACACCTTTTGCACAGTTTACACACGACTTATACTTTACACAGATATTACTGTTTACACGTTTCACCAAGTGGGTGTAAACTGTGTTGTAGGTGTGTAAAGCTTTGCACACACAATTTTGCAGTCTGTAAAGTTTGTATTGTGATGTTTACAATTTTACTGCTTGTTTAATATTTAAGATTATTTGTACTCCCATTGTGTGTGTGTGTGTGTGTGTGTGTGTTGCAGTCATGGCTGTGTACGGAACCTGATAGACTTCTTTGAGCTCCGGTGCTGCGGGCTGCTGCGACCTGTGGTTGTGGACTGGACCACCCAGTTTTCTATAGAGTATGACCAGAGCTCTGGATCTGGATACCAGCTGGTTTAACACAGACTCTGATTGGGTGCGCGAGAGAGAGATAGACACACAAAAGGACTAATGTTCGGCACGTGTGTGTGTGTGTGTGTGTGTGTGTGTGTGTGTGTGTGTGTGTGTGTGTGTGTGTGTGTGTGTGTGTGAGAGAGAGAGATTGGAGGGCTTATTGGACAACCATTTTCACCCACAGAGACTGCAGTACACACAGCATTAGCATGCTGCTAACACAAACTTATGCTACACACCCACACTCAGTCCATTGTCCTCCTTTGAGCTGCTGCACCCCACCTCTCCCCAACAGGCAAACACACACACACACACACACTACTGTTTTGACTGTTTTTATGTTATTTTTTTATTTTACTGTTTACTCTGATTAACCTAGAGCTTATAGGAGAAGTTTGTGTGTGCGTGAATGTGTGTGTGCGTGTGCGTGCACGGGAGTGTGTGTCCGTCTTCGTTCAGGAGAGGTCTGTTTTTCTTTGTATGAATGTATTGGGAGTGTGTTTAATAATGTGAATTAATTTATTTTAACTTTATTTAAACGTTTTAAAGTGATTTCCTGAGCAGGAGCTTCTTTTATTTTACAGTCTGTATAGAACTGTGTGTGTGTGCGCATGTGAGAACTGAAGGCTGGACTGAAACCATCTCACACTTGGATGCAGAAGAAGCCGTTCCCACTGGGGCTGTTTCTGTTTCAGCTGTTGATAAAAAGCCCCGCCCCTCTCTGGACACTCTGCCCCTGGGCTGGACTGTAAAACTGTATATAAACCTACGCTCTGTGTTAGTCAGTGTTAGCTGAGACTGTACCGCAGTGTCCAACTGTAGCTGTTGTTTATACGCATTTTATCCCTCCAACCTCCAGTGCATGAGTGAAGCTTGGGGCCATTGCTATAGTAACCCTGCCCAGCCCCACCCACCCTGCTCCGCCCAGCTGGGCATCTGTAAATAGTGAATGTTCAGTATTTGCAAGTTTGTTGTTTAATTTTAATTTTTTATTTAGTTTTTTTTTACGGTTTGATCTGGTTTGATGTCCTATGTGTTGGTTGGATCTGCTGTTCTGCGGAATTCCGATCTGAATGTTCCATACATATAAATATTCATCAGGAAGGTTTGTTTGATCAGTGTGGAGATCAATAATGACGATCAGCACTTCTCCTCGTCCTCGGTGCTGCGTGGTTCTTGATCGTCCAGAGGGAGAGAGAGTACAGAAGCTCCATGAGGTCTTTGCCCCTTGTCTCCTCAGCTGTTTCTCTGCAGTGCCTCATCAGGATCCCGACGTTCCCAACGCTCCCAAACCTCCTGGGCATGGATTCATTTTATGCTTTAATAAAAAAATAAATAAACCAATGAACAGACTGAAGTTTAATTTATTTCATTAATTACCAGCTTTGTCATCAATGGTCACTCAGTTATACTGTTAATAACAGGGTCAGTATGTTAAGACTTAAGGGGGTTATTAAGGGCTTTTGTGTTGATAAGGATTATTTTCACACAGAATGTGTTGGTGACCTCTGCACTCTAGACTTTTTCCACACGCAATTGAAGCAGTTTTTGTGCCATGCCTGCAGAAAAAACAAGAATGGCTCAGACACTGGGGTTCTGGGTTTTTTTGGTGTTTGTGCAACAAGCAGTTGAGGAAGGGAAGGACGGATAAACTGGTGATAAAAAGAGGTTTTCTAAGTAATTATCAGAGATTTGAAGTGTCTCAGAATGCCAAAGTGAGGACGAGGAAGAGGTTGTTGATGTAGATGGCAGCGGAATCTTATCCTGAACAGAGTTTACAGGCAGAGTAACAGAACGTTCGGAGTGATGGGAGAATACCGAATACCATTGGTTTTTGGAACCAATTTTCTGAAGAACTGATCAAGTGAAGTCATCAGAGTGACTTTGGTCACTCAGTCAATCCAAGAAGGTGGTCAGGGTTCTCAGAGTGGACATTAGGTGGATTTTTTAAAGGTCAGCTGCAGGGTTAGAATGACCTAGTGAATGGGGGCTTTGACTGCTAATGGATATTGGAGTAAGAGAGGAATAGTAAGGATGTCAAAGGCTTAGGTCTTCATTAACTGATGAAAAGCTGTATCTGACAGGCATTTGTACGCTTAATAATTTTATCAATCTGATGAAGAATCTTAAATTAGATTTTACAGGAATACTCTTCCTGCCCCTATAACTTTCTCAGCAGCATACACACACTTCACAGCGTGCACATTTCTCTGAACCACTAAACTTCTGTGTGAATTTGGAGGGTTTGGGGTTGGTAGTAGGTTAACGGGTCTTTGTCCTGGAGGAGACTAAAGGTTACTTTATGGTTTTAGCTCCTGGCTTTGGTGATTAGACCAGTGCTGCTTCAGCTGCCCAGCTGATCTGAATGAGGACCTTTGTTTTGGTGTCAGCTGATACATTCTGCAGCTTGATTACATGAAACACTGGAGTTGAGGATGACCAGCAGAAACAACAGCAATTAAGCTTCTGACCATATAAGCACACACACACACATTCATATTTTCACTGAATGTGAGGACATTTTATCAATGCAGGAGGCTAGCAAAGACATGGATTTAGGCAAGTACCTCAAAATCTTACTTCTGAACCCAAACTCTGACCTCTAATAATTACCATGAATTAAAGTCTAATATTTTAACTGAAGTCTCACCTCCAATACGAGACTCTACCCCCAATTTACCATGAATTAAAGTCTAGTCTTAAATCTTATCATTAAGGGCTGTTTTTTAAGTCTAGGATAGAGCCTAGTCCACAGTAGTGCACAGCATAGGGAGTGGATGATTTTATTCTAAATAAATACTGTTCAGCATTTAACTTAGCCAAGCACATGCACAAAATGTCTGAACCTGCAGTTCCTCTCATACTGAGCAGGATTATCAGTAGGGTAAAACTAACCTGTCTCACCAACCTTGCCGCTTCCAGAACCAAGCACCAGACCACCCACAAACTGATACACTTAAATCTTATATGCCTCCCTGTCACCCACTTAATTCACATCCCAGAGAGGGAGTGAACAGAGGTGATGCAGAGAATAGCAAGAGCAGAAGCCCTGTGCAGATGCTGCCGACACCTCACACTCCCATGCCTCTCATGACCCACTCTATTCGAAACCCGGGGAGAGAGCAAATGGCAGTTATGCAGAGAGATGGCAGTGGTGCCAGACAGATGACACTGAAACCCCACAGTCCCAAACTCAAATCAAATCAAATCAACATTTAGTTGTATAGCACTCTTCACAACTGAAGTTGTCACAGAACAGCTTCACAAAATAAATAAATAAATAAAAAGGTTAAAACGTATAATAAAAAATATAAATGACAGATCCCCTTCTGGAGCTGGAAGAAGAAACTTCTTGGGAGGAACCAGGCTAACAAGGGGAGGACGCATTCTCAAACTACTTATACATAGTTAGGGGACACTGGCCCCTACACCTCTGTTCTATTACTCGGGTATACTGAAGTAATGTTAGTTCGCTGGTGGACATAATATTAACGGTAGATTTCTACATAGTTGGTGATGGTGGGTGAGCAGCTAGTCCATGGCAGGGTGGAAAACTAGTCCAGGTCCAGTAGCCAGAAGGTGGACAGCTAATGTAAAGATGTACCAGGGGACCTAATCAGTTCAGGCCGGTGGGTCATCATTAACTCAGAAAAGATACAGAGGCAAGCATTAAGGCAAGGGTTCAGCAAGGGTTCAGCACTATTCATGTATTTAGCCCCAAACAACATATTAAAATTCGGAATCACTGGGCCTTACCATTTCCCTAACCCTGGGGTAAGCGAGCCAACATCAGGAATAGGCAAAGGGCCAGACCACATCAGGCCCCTTTACGTAGAATCCTGTTAGCCAACATCCAGTCCCTGGAAAACAAGCTTGATGACCTCCGTGCTAGAATAAAGTTCCAGAGGGACATCCACAACTGCAACCTCCTCTGCTTTACTGAATCATGGCTGAACCCAGCGGTACCGGACCACGCCATCCAGCCGGCCGAGTTCTTCTCGGTCTACCACATGAACAGAACAATGGAATCAGGAAAGAAGACAGGAGGGGTAGTGTGCATGTTTGTAAGCAACCACTGGTGCAACTCCACCAGCATTGTTACTCTCGCACACTCCTGCACACCGAGTCTGGAACAACTGTGACTAAAGTTGCATCCCTCCTACCTCCCTCGGGATTTCACCTCCATAATAGTGTGCACGGTCTACATCGCACCTGACACCAGCATAGACACATCGCTGGGTGAACTACATGAAGTTCTCACCCAGCTTCAGACCCAGAATCAGGACGCTGTGCTTATTGTGGTCGGCGACTTCAACAACGCCAACCTCAGATGCGCAGTGCCCGACCTCTACCAGCACATTAAATGCCCCACCAGAGGCACCAGGACATTAGGCCACTGCTAAACCCCATTTAAAGAAGACTACAGGGCCAAGTCTCATCCACCGTTCAGAAAATCTAACCACCATCATCACTGAGAGAGACGTGAGGAAAGTGTTCAAGACAGTAAATGCCGGGTCACCGGGACCCGACAGCCTATGTGGTCGGGTGCTGAGAGCTTGTGTAGATCAGCTCGCTCCTATCTTTATTGTCATCTTTAACCTTTCTCTGTCACTGAGCACAGTCCCAACGGGCTTCAAGAGATCCATGATCATCCCTGTCCCAAAGAAACCACAGCCAGCCTGTTTCAACGACTACCACCCTGTGGCCCTCATATCAGTTTTGATGAAGTGCTTTGAAAAGCTTGTCAGAGACTTCATCACTTCATCACTACTGGACTCTCTGGACCCACTTCAGTTCGCATACCGTCAGAACCATTCTACAGATGATGCCATCATGCATCTGCTCTACACCACACTTTCACATCTGGACACTGGAAGGAATAGTTATGTCAGAATGCTGTTTGTTGACTATAGCGCAGCATTTAACACTATTATTCCTTCCAAACTCACAACCAAGCTGGTAGATCTGGGACTACACCCATCGCTGTGTGACTGGATCTCCAGCTTCCTAACCAACAGACCACAAACAGTGCGGGTGGGAAACCATGTCTCACCCACTTTCACCCTCAGCATTGGTGCTCCTCAGGGCTGTGTTCTATCACCCATTCTGTACTCTTTGTACACCCATATCTGTGTGACCACTTCAAGATCCAACATCATTGTTAAGTTTGCTGACAACACGGTCGTGGTGGGCCTGATCTCCGACAATGACAAGAAAGCCTACCTAGAGGAGATTGCACACCTGAGAACCTGGTGCCTGGGCAACAATCTCCTGCTCAATGTCAGCAAAACCAAGGAGCTGATAGTGGACTGCAGCAGGAGACAGACAAGGAGCCACCAACCAGTACGGCTCAATGGTGCAGAAGTATAGAGAGTAGAAAGCTTCCAATACCTTGGAGTCAACATCTCGCAAGACCTGACATGGTCCTGCCATGCCGACATCCTGGCAAAGAAAGCCTGACAGTGTTTCTACTTCCTCAGACGCCTTAGGGACTTCTGGCCTAGAGGCACCAAACTTTCGGGCCTATCCTTGCATTTGGCCCCCAAACAACATATTAAAATTTGGAAACACTGGGTCTTACTGTTTCCCTAACCCTAACCCTAACCCTAACCCTAACCCTAGCTGTAACCCTAACCCTAGCCTTAACCCTAGCCTTAGCCTTAACCCTAAGCCCAACCCCTAAGCCTAACTGTTTCGGCGTCCCCCGTGCTGATAATTGAGCACTCTGGATACTGGACATGCAACTCGATAGTGAGAGTGGCTCATTGCAGATTGGAAATGGCTGTTGCCTATTGAATTCTTCCAATTATCCTTCAATTTAAACCACAAAGCAGAGCGTTAGTGTGGCTGAATTTAAATCTTTCTTTTCTTTCTTTCTTTCTTTCTTTCTTTCTTTCTTTCTTTCTTTCTTTCTTTCTTTCTTTCTTTCTTTCTTTCTTTCTTTCTTCCCAGGCTAAGATGCACCTCTCTGCTGAGGACAGGAAGTCTGTGTGTGACAGTATATGTCATGACGTCTCCACAGTCGACCACTTCTATACTACCTTGCCCAACCTGAAGTGTTCCAGGTAAGGGAATTGCGCACGAAGGCCCTTTGTGGTCTCCCTTTTTGCACACCACTTTGTTTCATTTTAATAGGGATTACACTCTCTGCTACTCCTCCTTGATGCTCAGGCTACCCAACTATGTCTCTCATACTGTGGAACACCCATCAGGTGTGCACCACTCTGTAAGTATATCAATCCCACTTTAGTGCACTTCAATGTGGGTATACACCTCTTGATGCTTCCCCCTGACTCTCAAGTTACCCACCAACTCCCAAAGTACACACATGGGGTCCCAAGCTATTCCCCCAATCCCCCCAGCTACCCTCTACCTCCAAGGCAGACCCAGAAAATAACCTATGCACCAGCCAAACACGTGCACCCACACTTAAAGCACCCAACCCCCACAGACTAAATCCCTCCCTCCGCACCTACAGACCCCCAGCCACTGGTAGACCTGTTCGGACTTTGAGCCCGTGTGCTTAATTGCAACAGCGTTTCTGGTTTAAGTCTGGTTGTTCCAGACCACTAGTGGAAACAATTATTTCCAAAAAAAAAAAGGCCAAGACAAACCTCGACATCCTCGGGTGTGCACGAGGCTGGGTCAGAGCAGTTGGGTACTGTCTAGGGCTCACAGCACCGGCTCTCTGTGAGGTTCAATGGTTGGGTTTAGTCTAACATTGCCCCCCTTTTACTAAGTCCCAGCAAATTGATTTCAGCCGATCAATGCGAAGAGGTCGTGCAGGGGCAGAGTTTAACTCCGACATAGTAGGGAGAAATTTAATCTAATGTGTGCGACAAGATGGGAATTTGCGTTGGTCATTTGAGCTTTATCTTGATCCAGAACAAGCCATGTATTTGTTTGCCGTTTAAGGTGAGCTCTGTCTCGCTCGTAAACGAGCCATGAATGCGCTTGGCCGTTAACACAAGCTTCATCTCGCTCCAGCACTTATAAAGTACACCCCCCCTCCATCTATCAATGTATCCAATTTTGGTGCACTTTAATGTGGGAATGCACGTCACTTCTCCCTAAACTCAAAGGCTTCCCACCAGGACCCAAAGTAGCTCCAGCATCCACAGCATCCCCAAATACCCCCAAGTGCCCAGCTACCCCATGGGTCTGGGGCAGACCCATAAAGTACAGCCATTTCTATTCATCAATGTATCCAGTTATATTGCACTTGCAATTGAACATGCACTCTGCTGTTTCTCCCTAACTTCATGGATGCCCACCAGGACCCAGAGTAGCTCCAGTATCCCCAACTCTCCCCCCGCCAAGTGCCCAGCTACCCCCTGGGTCTGGGGTAGACCCATAAAGTACACCCATCTCTATTCGTCAATGTATCCAGTTATATTGTACTTGCAATTGCACATGCACTCTGCTGTTTCTCCCTTACCTCTAGGATGCTCACCAGGACCCAAACCATTCCCAGCAACACCAACTACTCCCCCCAAGTGCCCAGCTACCCCCTGGGTCTGGGGCAGACCCATAAAGTACACCTGAACTCCATTTATCTATGGATCCGATTTTGGTGCACTTTCATTTTGGGGTGCACTCTGCTGCTTCCCCCTCTAGGATGCCCACCAAGTCCCAATATAGTCCCAGCTATCCACAACTGTGTCCCCTAAGTTCCCAGCCACCCCTGGCTCTGGAGCAGACCCACAAAGTACACCCCAACTACATTTATCAATGTTTCCAGTTATATTGCACTTTCATCTGCACATGAACTCTGCTGTTTCTCCCTAAACTCTAGGATGCCAACCAAGTCCCAAACTTGCCCCAGGATTCCGAGCTGTCCCCAGCTGTGCCCCCCAAGTGCCCAGTTACCCCCTGAGTATGGGGAAGACCTATAAAGTAAACCCCTACTCAATTTATCAATGTAACCAGTTATATTGCACTTTCATTTGCACATGAACTCTGCTGTTTCTCACTAACCTCAAGGATGCCCAACATGTCCCTAATATAGCCCCAGCATCCTCAGCCTTCCCTCCAAGTGCCCAGTTACCCACTGGGTCTTGGGCAGACCCATAAAGTACACCCCCACGCCATTTATCAATGTATCCAGTTATATTGCACTTTAATTTGCACATGCACTCTGCTGTTTTTCCCTACCCTCTAGGATGCTCACCAAGTCCCAAAATAGCCCCATCTATCCACAACTGTCCCCCCTAAGCTCCCAGTTACCCCCTGTGTCTGGGGCAGACCCACAAAGTACACCAACTACATTTATCAATACTGCCAGTTATATTGCACATGCAGTCTGCTGTTTCTCCCTAACTTCTAGGATTCCCACCAGGAGCCAGAGTAGCTCCAGTATCCCCAACTATCCCCAGCATCCCCAGCTATCCCATGTTTCCCCCCATATGTCCAGCTACTCCCTGGGTTAAGAACAGACCCATAAAGTACACCCCAACTCCATTTATCAATGTTTCCAGTTAAATTGCACTTGCAATTGCACACACATTCTGGTGTTTCTCCTTAACCTCTAGGATGCCCACCAAGGCCCAAAGTTTCCCCAGCATCCTCAGCTATCCCATGTTTCCCCCCCATATGTCCAGCTACCCCCTGGGTTAAGAACAGACCCATAAAGTACACCCCAACTCCATTTATCAATGTATCCAGAT
>JAVGWO010000443.1:0-10367 GCA_034509495.1 Acestrorhynchus altus | reverse complement strand
TGTGTGTGTGTGTGCGTGTGTGTGTGTGTGTGTGCGTGTGCGTGCGTGTGTGTGTGTGTGTGTGTGTGGTTTTTGGTTATACAGTAGGTATTACAGTGCATGGCTCAAAGCTTCTCATTGCTGACTGTGAATTTAAATGTTAGTCTGAATAAAAATACTTTTATAAATCCACCAATCAGATGACTGGGCTGGTTTCTCTGTTTGCTGTCTGTGTCTATGTTTTTCAGGTGTTCGAGTTAGTCATTTATACTGGTTGAACTGCTTGAAAGCTTACGGATATGGGAATGCAACACTGGGAATAGTGGGGGCAGCCAATAGATCAGTCAGTCAATCAATCAAAATATATATGTAAATTACATCGCTGTAATCCAGCATTGGGAAACAGGTTCTGATCGTGATTGAAAGTTGTTTACCAAGGTACTTCTTTTCTCTGACACTCCAAATCGGATCCCTTCAGTGTTGGGTGATCTAGACAGAAATAACAGGTTAAAACAGATTATGGTTGTGAAAAGCAGATGGTGTGGCATTAAAAGAACACTGTAGAGGTTCTTTAAATGTAGGTATTGATCAGCTTTATCAAACACTTTAAAGAGCTCAGAACCACATCTTCACTGTTTCTGTCTGTGGTTGAGAGGAGATAGTTTAGAATCTGTGCAGTGAAAGTGCTTTTCTCTAAAACCAGACTGGACGTCTGACAGGACTAAACTCACTCTGAGAAAGTCACTAAAGGTTCTAAATAAAAGAAAATCATTTTTATTTTGATTAGGATCTGAAGTGTCCCCTCCTCTGAGGAGTGCAATTCTGCAGATTTTCTTCAGTTCAGACTGAGAGAAATTCAGAGAAGCTCTGTACTTTACTGGAGCAGAACATCCTGCATACTTACATCAGATCTTTACTTTTACCCCTCCCCCCCTCTCTCTCTCACTCTCCCTCTGTCTCTGTCTCTCTCTCTCTCTCTCTCTCTCTCTCTCTCTCTCTCTGAAAGGTGAATTTTCTCTGTATTTTCTTGTTGTTTCTGTGTCTTGTCTCGTAACAGTGAGGGGGGACTTTTTCACAGTTTTTCCATTGGTCTCTTTCACAACCAGGGTGATGGTCTCTAATGTGTCCCCATTCGTTCCTAATGACGGGTGAAGGAGAGGAGGGTGGTGGTTCAGGTACAGGTGGTGAATCTTCAGTGTGTACAGACGTGTGGGTGGAGGATGCAGATGCTCTGTCAGACTTCTCTGACCTGGAGAAGACCGGCAGCTCTATAGTGTTTGAGAAATAAACAGCTTTCTGGGTGAAATGGGAAGTCAGTGGATATGTCCAGGTTCTTCCCTGATACTGACCACTGTATGGCCTCTGTAGCAAAGATTCACAAAACTGCAAGATTTTTAATGAGCTGAGTAAACAGAAGCATTATCGACTGAAGAAAGTTCTGACTAAACTGCGGAGGGGTAAGACCCGAGATCAGCGTTAATTATGTGCACATCGCTGTGAGGGTTTTCCTACTGCTGTCTTTGTGTCTCTTCTCTTTCTCAACTCTAGAATGGAGAAGCTCAGGATTGCCTCTTTAAATGTCAATGGGGTTAGAGAGGTGAATAACAGAGCTGCTTTGAGGGAATTTCTTAAATAAAAAAACATTGATGTTGTGTTCTTGCAGGAAACCCATAGTGACAGGGATAATGAGGTGGAGTGGTGCCTGTGGTGAAAGTTTAATGTCAAATTATGATGAATTGTTTTGTAAAAAGGTTTTAGATTTTTTGGGAGACTAGGAAGATGAGGAAGCCTGATTTCAATAATGTGGGACTGTGGTGGGAAGTGGGAAAAACAAATAAAGCTATTCTGTCAGCAATATACTTTGCATACAGTGGCTACAGTCAGGAGAACTATTGGGACACTTGAAAGCTTTTCAATCTTTCCTCTATGAAAAGGCAAAGGGGGCCTTGGTTAGAGCTTGTGTCTCTAGCATTGGAGAGATGGATGCCTCAAGTGCCTTTTGCTTTAACCTCAAGGGGAAGGGGACCCAACCATACCCTACATTGTTCCTTTGGCACCCTGATGAACATCTGCGATCTGAGTCCACTGTGATGAGGAAGATTGTGTGGATTTCTATATGGACCTGGGCGGGCTCATGTCACTGATCCAGGCTGTAGAGATGATCTTTTGCAGGACGTACTGAAAAAGACCAAGTCCAAATCCACAGCATTGTACATTGTACCAGTCATATTGCGTGCCTGGCCATACTATTAAGGACAAACCCTCCTTGGTCAGAGATGTGATATACCTGTGTTCTCTGTCATCGTGTGATTTGTGTGTTGTAAATGGACCAGGAAAGGGCATCTCATAGAGGCGATCACTCATCTTTTTACTACCCTTCAGAGGTTTGGAATTAGGTCAGAATTTTTATCTTGGGTTTAGCTTTTGTATTCAAGGTTCTCAATCATGTTGAAAATTGGTGGAGCTCTTAGTTGCCCAATCAGTTTGCAAAGGGGAATAAGACAATGGTGCCCTTTGACTGGGCAGTTGTATAGCCTTGCAGTTGAACCTTTGCTGTGTATGTTAGGTGAGGTTGCAAGGTTTGGTAGTCCATGTTTTACACTGTAAGGTGCTGTCTGCATATGCAAATGACAGTTGTCATTACAGTGCAGTAAAATATTAAGGATTTTTTAATGGGACAGTGGCAGGGTAGAGCACTTCCTGTATTCCTGGGGGGTCTACTGTGGGGAATGCAGGGATTGAAGTACCTTGCTGTCTTCCTAAGCACTGCTGACTTTCAAAAGAAAAACTGGGATGGAGTAGTGATAAAGGCCTGTGCTAAATTGCTGGACTTGGGTCTTCCCTCAGCTGTCTTATCAGGGCAGAGTGTTGGTGGCCAACAACCTGTTTATTTCCAAGCTGTAGCACAGGTTCATAGTGCTGGATCCACCTGGCTCACTGATCAGAGAACTGCAGAGTTAACTTGTAAGTTTCTTCTGGACTGATTGGCACTGGATGTATGCATTTGTGCTTTATCTGCCTCTGGCCTATGGCATTTGTTTGTGTTGCAACTGCGGCATATGGACTTATCCAGGACCACTGCATTTTATCAGTCTGTACTAAGGGCTTGGTCCTTGGTGTCGAAGAGGAGCCCTTTTTTTTTTAAACCTTTGAATCCAGTTGCTGAGCTGGCCTTCAGGAGCTTGTAGTTTTCACAGGCTGGTATAACAAAGCTGGGGGATCTACTGATTGTTTATGTCTGGAAATCAGGGGTTGTACTGTCTGGTCACATGCTGCAGAGGACTTTGGGAAGGGTGATAGGGAAGGGTAGGGGCACTTGTCAGCTTTGGCAGTCCTCAGCTGGGCAGTTTTGCAGATGCATCTAAGTGTATAGGGCCTGTGGGAAGGTCATGCATTGAGATGCTCTGACTGGGTTAGATGAGTCCAGGTGGTTGGTGCCAGGCTCTTCTCCTCGAGGCTGCTGAAGATCCCTGTACAAGCCTCTGATTGAAAAGTGAACTGGAAACCTGCAGTGGAGGCTTGTGCATGGGGCCATGGCCACAAACAGACATGTGTCACATCTTGAGCCTACTACAAGTGAGGGCCCGTTTTTGTGGAAGGAGCAAATGGTGGACCACTTCTGCACTGTGTCAGCCTGAGGGGTGTGTTAGAACCTTTGTATGTCACTCTGGAAAAGGGCATCTGCTAAATGCCATAAACATAAATGTAAATGTAAATCTGTTGAAAGCATGAGTGGTGGTTTAGGTGGGTGATGTGGTCTGATCACACTGTTTTGGGCCTAAATGCTCTGCCTTGAATAGAGAGAATTGTGTTTACTAAACTTCCTACTCGGTGAGATTTTAGTTCTGTCTTTTTAAAATGATTTTAGAACTGTTTTATGTGTAGGTGATTGTTTTTCTTCTTAGGCTAATAAAGTCTAGTTTAAAAGTCAAAGGCTCTGTTTCTCTCTCTCTCTGTCTCTCTGTCTCTCTCTCTCTCTCTCTCTCTCTCTCTCTCTCTCTCTCTCTCTGTGTGTGTGTGTGTGTGTGTGTGTGTGTGTGTGTGTGTGTGTGTCCTGTCTGTCATGTCTGGACTTCAGGCTGAAGGATATTTAACATTTGTAAAGGTCACTCTGAGTTGGTTCAGATAGAGAAGGTTCCATTTAGAACCATACGAGAGGTTATTTAATACCTTATGAATGATTAGAACACCTGTCCCCATTTCATTATAGCTCTGCTGGTCACTCTCAGCCTGTCCGGCTACACACACACACACACACACACACACACACACACTTCTTAATGTTGCACTCCAGTGTGTTTTGATTGGCATAGATTTGCAGGGTTTGATGAAAGACCATGTGTTCCATTTTTTCTGTCTGATTATTATTCATGACCTTTGGAAAAAACACGAGGCGTCGTCGCCAAACTGTCAAAACAAATCATTAAGCTGTGGGAGGCCTGCAGTTGAACTGCGTGACTGGAGAACTGAAACCAAGATATCTTTCAGTTCCCGTAAACATTATATTTGTTTAATTTAGAATTTCATTTAAATATAAAACCTTTACTCAAATGTAATACTTTTGTATTATATAAGATTTGTTGAAGAAAAAACAGCAAACATGGAGTACAACCATGTGTGTATATACATTGTTGTACTCCATGTTTGCTGTTTTTTCTTTGTTTAAAACAAATTACCTTCCAACAGAATCTTTCAACAAAATAATATAAAACCATGAAACAACACGGGCACCTTAAGTGCTTTGAGGTCTCACATCTTTATTAGATGAATTGGATTCACTTTTGGATAAATTCTTTAGACCAAATGTTTTACAGTACCATTTTAATCCAGGGCTTGCTCAATAGGGGATCTATCTATTTTCTTTTGTTCCTGTGTTGTTCACCTTTTAATTTCTTGATTTCTGTAAAGCTGCTCTGTGACAACTTCAGTTGTGAAGAGAGCTATACAAATAAATTTTTATCTGATTCAATTCATATACAAACATTTTAATGATATGCAGAATAAAATGGGTTAAACTACATAATTTATGTAATTATCATGTTTTGCTTGTTGAAAGGTTTTTGCTGTAGCCTCATAACCCTTAAACTGCTTAAACTGGGGAATTGGTAAGCCCATACAGCAGTCAATTTTACTCATAGAAACCAAATCTGAGATTTATGGAGACGTGCCTGATGTGGAAAATTATTTGTATATAATTTGCCACCCACCAAAAGCCCCAAGTGCCCAGCAGAGCCTGGAGTATCTGTCCATACAACCACAATAAGCCATACACTCCACAGAGCTGGACTTTATGGAAGAGTGGCCAGAAAAAGCCTTTACTACAGCTACAGTTATACAGCACTATAGTTATACAGTTCAACAGTACAGGTTCATTGGCAGTTGGGGGATTCAGTATGTCTGTAGACCTATTTTACAATAGAAATGCAATACTGTAGAATAATAGCTATGTAAAACTGTATTACTGTAGACCTGAAGTATTGTAGTGATGTGCAATTGTAGTAATGCAGAATTGTAATGCTGTGGAACTGCACTGCTGTAGTGCTGTAGTATTATAGCCTTATAGCAGCTTCCTGCTCAGTGCTTTGTGTTTGCTATGTGTTTATTGTGGCTGTGGAATAGTGGTTTGCTAGTACTGTTTGTTAAATTAGATGGTGTAAGTTTGTTTGCTGTTTGGTGCAACGTCTGTGAAACTTACACACATTAACTGTTTTAGATTTTCTGCAGGTCTCAGAAAGTGGAGTACCTGTTTGGTCCTGCCAAGTTTGTTTGCTGTTTGGTGTAAGTCCCTAAGTCTACACAGAAGCACTGAGGACCTGTGTCATCATGTCTGCTGATGGTTTGCTCAATGTGGCATGTTTAGTAGTTTAAACCTCTTTTCCAGCACAAGTGATAGTGATAGCGTTTGTGCTCAGTATCAGATCATTAGTTCCCTGTTGGAAAAGGTGGAGAAGTGGTTAGTGGTTAGAGGTATGTATCTGGGGTCTTTTAAAGGACAGAGTTAGATTCAGTATCAGCAGCCCCAGGTGCCTCAAGGAGAGTCAGCACCCCCTTGACTCTTCACAGTGGAGCGAATGGGTGACATCTTGGTGTCAGAAAAAGCTCAGAGAAAGCTAAGGCTAAGGCCAAAGCTGTAAAAGACAAAAAACACCACTCGCCACCTGTTCATGTGTCAAACAGGTTTGCCCTGCTCAGCGAAGCACCCATTGAGGAGCCTGTTCAACAAACTCTAGTCGTAGGAGATTCTATTGTCTGACACATGAAAATAGCTAGTCCATTAGGGGCACCAGTGGTCACAGTCAGCTGTTTACTGGGAGCCAGGGCACCAGATGTTAGTGGCCATCTGAAGTCTACAGTAGACTTACAGCATTGAACTGCTGGATGTCCAAGTGATGTTCAGAAAACAATTGGAGAAACTACGAGGGCAAGCCTGGTCTTATAGGTAGGGATGGTGTCCACCCCACACGGGATGGTGCTGCCTTACTTTCATGCAGCCCATATTCTGTTAGTAATTCGGCAGAGTAGCATTAACAGCTGCTGACATACCAGAGCCAGGACAAGGCCACAGACAGACAGGCAAAACCGACCATCTGCAAGCTGCTTTGAGGCATCACCTAGGTTCAACAGTATTGAGACTGTGTCTGTGCCCCGAAACTAAAGCTAAACACAGAAAAACTAAAACAGCCTGTCTTAAAAACTTCATCAATATCCAGACTTCATATTCAAATTGGAAAATTAGCACCTCAATAAACCACAAGTTAGGTCTACTCAATATTAGATTGCTGAATTCAAAGGCAGGATTGGATTAGGCCTGATGAATACCTGGCACTACATGAAGCCTCAGCTGACGGTTATAATTATGTGCACAGCCAGAGACTATCAATCAATCAGTCAAAGTTTATTAGTATAGCAATTTTTACAACAAAGGAGTTGTCACAAAGCAGCTTTACAGAAATCAGACTCCAAGCCTCAAATGAGCAGCCAGCAGCAACAGTGGCAGGAAAAACTCTCTAAGGCTAGGAGGAAGAAACCTTGAGAGGAACCAAGGCTCAAGAGAGGAACCCATCCTCCTCTGGTCCACAATGAACAGCACAGATATAGTCAGATCCAAGCTTAGTGTTAATATTAAAGTCCATGCAGGTTAAGTACTCTAATCTGGCAGTATAGTCTCAGATGTAGATTAGTAGACATCTGTGTAGAATCATTCAGATATAGCTTCACGAGAGTGCATGATCCAACATCAGCCAGGCAGCAGGGGCAGCTCAGGACATGAGTGGAGAGAGGGAGAAAAAAAAATCAGGTAGAGGAGGTGGAGTCTGGTTAATTTACCAAAATATTTTAGAAATTAATCAGATACACTGTAACACTGTTCACTTCCTTTGAAATTCTGGCTATTATCATAACTAATCCAGCCACAAACAAAAAAAGCACTGTCATTAATTATTGTTTATAGACTTCCAAGAATTTAGTGACTTTGCTGCAGATATAGCAGTGTGCAGTGATAAAGTAATAATTGTAGGAGATTTTAATATTTACTTTGAGAAGGGAGACCATCCATTAAAAAAGGTGTTTACCTCAATCCTGGACTCTGTAGGTTTTATCTAGAATGTAACCGGGACGACACATTACTGTAATCACACTCTGGATCTGGTTCTGACCCTGGGTGTTGGCATAGATAACTAAAATATTCTTCTTCAAACCTCAGCAATCTTAGATCATTATTTCATTTCTTTTGAGCTATAGCTTAACTGCATTTATAATTCTGTTCTAATTAGTCATGGTTAACAAATTTCATGTACGTTTGCAGATTGTTTTGATAACAGAGGGAATGGACTTGTTATTTTAGATCTAACAGAGATGTTTTAAACTATGCTTGTCTGTCAAATCTGAACAATTTTGTGCAACACCACTTAATTCCTGGAAAAACAGAAGAGCGCAGCATGATCCTGCAGGAGCTGCAGGAATCTTCACAGCAGGACTTGTTCTGTCTGCAGAGACTTTTATTGGTATGACAGTGTCCTTCAGAAACAAAACCTAAATCAGACTTAATGAGCTAATTTATCCACACCTGATTGCACTAATCAAGACTACCTGTCAGTGTTTCACACCTCTGACAGACAGAACAGCTCATCACCCCAAGCTCTGAGGACTCAAACACTCTATCACATACAGAAAGTGAAGTAGCACTAAAGGAAATCTCAAATCCAAAACTACAACAGTCTGCAGTAAGTTAACAGTGACTGAAGATGATGGCGATGAAGTCTGTGATGGTGGTAAAGGTGATGATCATAAAGGTATTGATATGATGAGGATGGAGGTGATGTTTATTATGATAATGGAGGTGATGTTTATTATGATAATGGAGGTGATGTTTATGATGATGATGGAGGTAATGATTACATTTACATTGACATGTACATTTGGCAGGTGTCCTTATCCAGAGAGTGACTTACAAAAGTGCTATGCTGTTCACTCAGAAATCCTTAGATAGTTAGAAGAGGCTGAAATCCAGAGATTCCTTAAGCTTATGCTGCCAAAAACAAATGTCAGATTGTAGACTTACAAGATTCAGTATATTTATAAACCTTTAATGAGCAAAATGTTCATATGATGGTCTTCAGTCTGCATTTGAAGACAGCAACTGACTCAGCTGTTTGGACCCACAGGGGAAATTGACCATTTTGGTGCCAGAACAGAAAAGAGTCTGGATGCTTGTCATCCTTGTGATGACAGATTGAGACATGACGAGAGACCAAACAAGCACCTGAGTGGCCTGTCTAAACAGGAAAGGTGGAATTCTCCTGATGTTATGAAAGAGAAATCTGCATGACCGAGTCAGGTTTGCAACATGAGCCGAGAATTATAACTGGTCACCCACAACTACACCAAGGCTCTGTGCTTCAGCAAATGGAGTGGCCAGTGAGTTCAGGATGAGGACCAGTGGTTACAGGAATGAATGGTAGTTCAGTCTAGCTGGGGTTGAGTTTAAGGTGATGGGTTGCCATCCATGATGAGAGATCAGTGAGGAAAGCTGTGAGATGAGACCTGGGTGCCAGAAGGTGGGAAAGAAAGGATGAGTTCAGTGTCATCAGCATAGGAGTAATATGAAAACCAAAGAGAATGAGTGTAGAGAGAAAAGAGAAGAGGACTGGGAACTGAGCCTTGTGGAACACCAGTGGAGAATCTGTATGGAGCGGATGTGGCAACCTGCTATGCAATGCAACATTGCTATGCAGAACCGGTGATTCCAAGGCTACTGATGACTGACAGGAGGGTCTTGTGATCTACCATGTCGAAGGCTGCAGAGAGGTCAAGGAGAATTAGAACAGATGATAATTTAGCTGATCTTGCAGCGTGGAGTTTTTCAGTGTCAGCAATGAGAGCAGTCTAGGAGAGAGTCTTTAGGAGAGAACAGAAGATGGAGAAGAGTTTGCACAGATCAGATACAGATGCTTCCAGTCTCTCTTTGTAAAAGGTTGGTTTTGCTGCAGTTACTTCAAATGAAAATCAAGAAAAGGTCCTGTTTCTGAGTCCTGTTCTGGTTTTCTCCATTTTCCTTAAAGCAAGTCTCTCTTTGGTTGTTGGGCAGAATGCCCATCACCCACAGGGAAGTCTGGTCTGGAAGTTCATGCAGGCCTTGGAGAGAGAGGGTTGATTGAAGAGGAAATGAATGAAAGGAAAGTGCTTGTAGCTGTTTCCACTGAGAGAGAGGAGAAGGAATCAAAATATGAAAGGGTGGTTAGAATAACGGAGGTAAGAGAAGATGGAGAGAGCACTGCAGCTGGAGTTGCAGTGTTGAGAGATTGGGCAGACAACAGAGCTGAAGTCAGCTTTCTGTACTGCAGACTGGCAATTCCAGAGCCCCCCAGTCACCTGAGTAACTGATGAAGCAGGCGGGTAAATGAGGTTACTGGTATTGCAGCTTCTCATAGAATGTTTACATCTTTGGTGACAACTGGAATAGAAAAACACGTGTTGGAGTTTTTTTACAACTCTACCTGCTTTCTATATATCCATTAAATGTATCTAGAATTGCAATCTGGAACTCCACCCCTGCAATTCACACCTTAACTAAACCACACCTGAACCACACACTTTCAACTAACATGATAGTCAGCCTAACCTTACAAGCAGAGAATGAATCCGAGTAAAAAACTGTAAGCACAGCGATTATGATGAGGATGGATGTGGTGATTATTATGATCGAGCTGGTTATGATGAGAATGATGGAGGTAATGATAATGGTGAGAATGGAGTTAATTATTATTATTATTATCATTATTATTATTATTATTATCATTATTATTATTATCATTCTTCTTCTTCTTCTTCTTCTTCTTCTTCTTATTATTATTATTATCAGTATTATTATTATTATTATTATTATTATT
>JAVGWO010000442.1:0-10368 GCA_034509495.1 Acestrorhynchus altus | reverse complement strand
ACACACACACACACACACACACACACACACACACACACACACACACACACAGTGTGTGCAAAGTGAGCAGTTTATAATGCAATGAATGCTGATCTCTGACAGTTCTGATGATGGCAGGTGTTTCTGATAATATGTCCAATGAGTGTAAACACTAAAGACATGTATGTAATAAACTGGCAGTTCAGTTACTGTCTCAGAAAGAAGATCAGTTCAGTATCAGACAGTCCAGAATTTTTAGATTTTAATTCAACTTTTTTAGATCCAAACAACAGAATCTCAATAGTGGGATTTTCTATGCACCAAGATCTTGCCAGTTGTGGAAATGTGTATAAAAATGCCTGAAATAAAAAAGCCTGAACTGAACAAAAAATTGTGCAAAATGATTTTTACTCCAGGACAATATATACAAATATGTACAAAATGTGATGAAATTAAATGGAAAAACGATGACATATTAAGCTGAAAGTTACACAATTCACTTTTAGTGGCCAGAGACTAAAAACAACTAGCCTGACAGACGGTCAAATTACATGTTGGACATCATCAGCTCTTAACTAATGACCATAAAAATATCACAAATGCTATAAAGATGATTCTGATTAAAGCAAAGTTTGTTTAAATCAATTTCACTACTGATACTGGTCACCTACATCATCTATTTACAGAACAGAAGTGGATAGAAATGTTTAACATTAAAATGAACATTTTGTAATTACACATAACATTTGTGAAACATTTAGATGGAAACCAAGTTAATGCTGCGTTACTTTGCAGGAATGATGAGACTTCAATCTATAGCACAGTCAGAAGAACCTGAGGAGAAGAAACTCCACCAGCCATCAGATTCTAACATCTCCAGCAGATCAGCCATTATAGTACAAAAGCTCTCCTTCTCATCACACAGATTCATGAAGTGATTTAATTTTCAGAAAGATGTTTATTATTAATGTTTCAAAATTGATTATTTTGCCTTTCATTCATTCATTCTATAATCTTGTTTCTGATTTTGATTATTGTATTGATTTACTAACGTTTAACTTTCATAACTTTACCACTATTTTGTCGTGAATATTCAGTGAGTTATCCAGCTTAGAAAACTGCTAAAATTCCTTTGTTTCTGACTGCAATGAGTTTAAATGCCAAAACAGCCATTCAGTGCATTTTTACTGTACTGTTCATGTGTACATGCTCCACCTGCATGCAGACTCCAACTGATCAGTAAGAGGGGTGGGACTGTGTTACTGACCCAGATATTGGGTTACAGAGAAAAACGAGAAGGGAGGGGCTGTTCTCTTACTTTGCTCACACACTTTTCAAATTTCAGAATAAAAGTGTTACAGGGTGCAAACCAGGGGGGAATTAATTTTTTGAAACAAACAAGGGTTGTCACCATGAGTATGTGAATTTTTTCTGTACTCAACTGCCAACAAAGCAGAAGTGTTCTGAGCAGGGTTTTGAACACAGGCAACTGAGATGAGGGGCAGAGCTGTTACCACTGCACTATAGCAGTAGGAGTGGCCTTTGTGCTATTTCAGTATTATGAGGTGAGTGATGTGTACTGACAGGAAAAGGTTAAATGGCAGATCGCGGAGCAGAAGCCAGCGATCTAAAATGAAAACAAGAAGGTAGGAGAAGGAGTGTTGTACTTAAGTAATTAAATAAATAAATTTAATTGGTCACCTTGGGAACAGGGCGAGCAACTGGGGTTACAAGCAGCGAGTTAAAGGGGAGAACTGAAACTACTTCTCAACAGAGAAGGCGGGGATAGCGTAAACTGCCTCGTTTGGAGGGAGGACTAGAAAACCAAACTACTCCTGTCTTTTGCAAGGAGGGAAAAACTTAAGTTTTTTTTTTTTTTTTTAAGAAACCAAAAATAGAGTTCAGGCTCCTCTGTTTTAGAGGAGGGAAGGAAGGACAGATCTCTCCCAACTGTGTGATGAGAGAGATGGAAAAAAAAGATGTTTTTTTCAAAGCGAGGAAATCACTCCTCTTTTGGAGGAGGCAAAGCAGAGGGAAATACTGGAGGCGTTTAAGCTTAGATTCATCAAGCGACATAAGACCTGGTCACATTTATAACCATATATAACCGACCGCCCCCTGGTGGCTGGACGGCGGCATTGCAGGCGGCTCCTTACAGTAAGAATAGAATAGAATAGAATAGAATAGAATAGAATAGAATAGAATAGAACTTTATTGATCCCTTGGGAGGGTCCCTTCAGGGAAATTAAGGTTCCAGTACCAGCATCAGTAGATAACAGTACAGTACAGAAAGCAGAAAGATAGGCAGAAAAGAATAATGTAGTAGCATATTATTTAGGAAGGGATAATACTGGTACATAAACAAAAATAACAAAAATAATAAAGAACATTCAGGTTGTGTTTTTTACTGTTAAATATTTTTAAGATTTACTTTTATTATAAACATACTTCTAACCCTCATAAATAATTTTAAATGTATGTGCAGTTATGGGGCACAATCCAGGTAGAATTAGTTTTGAAAACCCACCTGGGTTGGGACTGTGAATTAAATATCAGCTGTTCGGACTCCCAGGGGAAGTTCGTTACACCATTTTGGTGCCAGAACAGAAAAGAAACAGCAGCATTACTTACCCCTGTGGTCAGTCTGCCAGTTAGACCACAAGAGTTTCCCAGCACCTCAATCTATGTGTTACTGTTGGATCGTGTGTGTGTGAGTGTGTGTGTGTGTGTGTGTGTGTGTGTGCTTGTGTTTGTTGAGGTTCTCACCTCTCTGTTACTAAATCTACAGTAAAAAATCTCCTGCATATATACAACATATGATTATTAGTGTCCTCAAAACAGAGTGGTATCAGATCAACAACTCTGATGGAGAATTTTTACAATATTTTATGTTCAATTTGCTGAACTGTTCACAGTAACAGTAATTTTGACCAGGGTCTCCAAACTTGTATAAATATAATAATAATAATAATAATAATAATAATAATAATAATAATAATAATAAAAACACACAGAAATGTCGAGGCAAGCATAAATCCTCAATCACACACTTGTCGCAAACCATGTCCTGTGGTTTGTGGACTTACATTCTGATTCTGTCTTTGACAGTTTGACGTAATGACCTATATATAATAAAATCTGATGGAAGCATTTTGTACATCACTGGTTCTATACCTTAATTTTAGAAGGCATTGTATTCACATATTTTTGTGCTCCTGATAGAACAAACCTTAGAAATGTAGAGCAGTGTGTCACAGTTTTTGTTTATCCAAGTCTGGTTGATCTGGCTAGTGTGGTTAAAAGAAAATGGACATGACATTATGCAGAAAGTTGGGGAATTCATTTTTACTGTTTCAGAGTAACTAGCCTTTTCATTTATTCAGTTATTTGTTCTGGGGTTAAACTGCAAGATTTAGTGTAAAGAATGCACCTCCTAAAGAAACGAAGAGCTATCAAGACCTCTTAATTCTTCTTCTTTCGGCTGCTCCCTTTAGGGGTAGCCACAGCGGATCATCTGCCTCCATCTTGCCCTATCCTGTGCCTCCTCTACTGTTACACCAACCATCTCCTTGTCCACCTTCACTACATCCATAAACCTTCTCTGAGGTCTTCCTCTTTCCTTCTGCCCGGCAGCAACATCTCCAACATTCTTTGTCCGATATAGCCACTATTCCTCCTCAACACATGTCCAAACCATCTCAACCTGGCCCCTCTGGCATTATCTCCAAACTGCTCCACCTTCACTGTCCCTCTGATCTGCTCGTTTCTAATCCTGTCCATCCTTGTCACTCCCAAAGAAAATCTCAACATCTTCATCTCCGCCACCTCCAGCTCAGCCTCCTTTCTTTTAGACAGAGCCACAGTCTCCAAACCATACATCATAGCAGGTCTCCCTACTGTCTTGTAAACATTCCCTTTCACTCTTGCTGCTATCCTTCTGTCACACATCAGCGCTTACACCCATCTCCACCCACTCCATCCTGCCTGCACCCTCTTCTTCACCTCCATTGCTCTGGATGGTTGACCCAAAATATTTGAAGTCACCCACCTTTATGACCTCTACTCCTTCCAGCTTCACCTTTCCACCTGCCTCCCTCTCATTCACACACACATGTATTCCGTCTTGTCAAGACCTCTTAATTAAATATTTTAAAGTATTGTTTTTTCTCTTATATTATTAACCATTTAAGTGGAGTTACAACCAGGGATGGACTGGCCATCGGGAGAACCTAGAAGAATCCCAGTGGGCCAATGAGAGAGGGCCCCAACCTCATCATTTGTGGGCTGGTATGTAAAAAAATCCAGCCAGTGCAGCCCTGTTTACATTGTAACTTAATTTTGAAAGATGATTTTGAAAGAATCCGACCCCCACAGATGAGGACAAATGCCTCCTGAATGTACTTCTCCATTGCCTCCCTCTTGGGCCCCCAAGAAGAGATGGCCTCTAGATGGTACCTGGTAGGAGGTTGATAGCATAGTCACATGGCTGATGAGGTGGGAGGACCTCAGTCTTTTACTTGCTAAAGACCTCCTTGAGGTCATGGTACTGCGTGGGCACTTTAAGAAGATCGACTGGCTCTATGTCTGGGGACATAGAGAGCCCAAAATGCACTGGAGTCAGGCATGAGCCCTGGCAGTGGACCCCCCAGTTTAGGATGGACTTAGAGAGCCAATCGATCTGTACATTATGCCACACTAGCCAAGGGTAACTCAATATTATCGCTAGGTCAAGCGCAAGTGTTAAGAGGAATGACAGGTGTTCCGTGTACTGACCTATCTTCATAATAATGGGTTTCGTCTAGTCTTGAACCTCTCCAGACCTAAGGGCCTCATCAATAGCAGCCACAAGCACTGCTGGAACCAGATGCTCTTTGGCCAACCCTACCTCCTAGCCAGCCTGATGTCCATAAAATTTCTTACCATGAGTCAACCAATGCCGGATGCATTTTTCCCTTGTGGATTTCCCCCAAATTAAGGTCAACGGTGGGAATAAACCACTTGTGCTGGGGCTTATTAGCAGGCATACCCTGGAGCCCCCTACCAGGGATAGGTCTGCCCTTTTAATGGCCGGACCGGGCATTGGGCGAGGGTGTGACCTTTGTCCCCGCAATACAAGCAGCGCCCTGCTGACAGCACTGTTTGGCCTCCTGATTACTCAGGCAGGCATGGCCTAATTGCATGGGCTCTCCCCTGGGCTACGAGCTGTATCCTGACTGCGGCAGCCAGCAGGTCCTTAAGATCTTCATTAAGGCCTTGCTGCTATACTGACACGAGGGCCTCAGGGTTCCACCCACTCTCAGCCACCCATGTTCGGAACATGATGGTGTAATCGGTGACTGAGAGTGAGCCCTGATGTATGTCGAGCAGTGCAGATGCAGCCTCAGTGCCTCGCACTGGACTGTCAAAGATTCACCTCAAGGCAGCGATGAAGTCGGCTACAGAGGAGCAGTATGGCAACCTGCTCTCCCAAAGGGATGTTGCCCAATCTAGGGCCTGCTCAGAAAACAGAGAGAGCATATATGCCACCTTGGCTGCCTCTGAGGGCTAACGGGAAAGGGCCAGCTGGAACACCAGGTTCGCCACTGTACCTCATAGTGGGAGGTAATACTACGGGGACGTACTTGAGGCAGTGGGTGCTGGCATGGCAGGAGGGAGGGTTGAAAGACCCATCCTTGTAATTTTAGCCAGCTCTTGAATAGCCAGGGTCAGATCTTGTAGCTGTTGAATGATCTGACCCAAGGTCTGCTCATGTTCCCCCAGAAGGACCCCTTGAGCAGTAATTGCTGTCTGTAAAGCTGCTTTGTCAGCTGGGTCCATTTTATGGCAATCGCTTGCTGTTGCAGGGCGGGTGGGCATTAATTTGTAATCCCACCAAGGTTGTGACCATGAGTGTGTTTAGTCCCCTGGGTGCTGCTGGGTGGACCCAAATGCCAACAAATGACAGATCACTGGTGGGGAGTTTGCCAGCGATCTAAAATGTGAACAAAAGGATTGGGGACGGTGTTTCACCATTAAATAAATAAATGAATTTCCTGGGTGCAGGGTTTGAGAGGAGAACTCAAATCAGCTTCTCAACCGAGAAGGAGATGGAAAACACTTGAACTCTTGAAAAACTTGTTTAGAGGATAATATAGAAAATTAAACTACTCCTGCCTTTTTTTGGAGGAGGGAAAACGAAAAAGGCTTTTCTTCTTTCTTTTGTAAATAATTTAAAAAGAAGAGATAACTAAGTATCAGGCTCCTCGTTTTAGAGGAGGGATAGAAGTACAGTCTCCCCCAATTTCATGAGGAGGGAGATGGAAAAAGATATCTTTGATTAAAAGAGGGAAACACTCCTCGCTTTTGGAGGAGGGAGAAGCTGAGAGAAATACTGGAATTTACTGGCCTGATCCTCCTGTCCTGGCCTGATCCTCCTGTCTTCTGATACCTGCTTGATTGCTGTTCAGGTTCTTCCCCAGCCTGCCTGTCTATTCTTTCATCTGTGCCAACCTATGTTCTACCAAATTTAAACCCAATGTTTTCATGTCCCTTTTTGCCAAAGATGTCAGTGAGTGTTTCATGTTTAGACCCTTCTCCTCCCCTCCATCATGACACTACCTTTCATAGCTCCTCTATGTCTTCTTTCAATCTTTTCATTCTTGTTCTGCTATGTCCACAAAGTGATCTCCATTCTTAAATGTCTTGACTGTGGTGCTTGAAAACATCTATACAGCAAATATTACATGCCCCAGGGTGCAGGGGTGGGGCAACAGTTATGTTACTGTTTTGGCAAAAAAAAGAGAAGGGTTGTGAGACAATGTGTCATGAGGTTAGGCAAACTTTGGTATTGATCTGATACCAAGTGAATACAGGGCCAGTATCACCAATACTAATATCAATAATTTTTATTAATAAATAATTTGCTTATATGAATATGCTATTAATGTAGTGATGAACAAAATGTCATGATTTATCAACATGATTAATCTAAGTACATTTTCATAACGACTAAATGGTTGTAGTTACTGCTTTCTATTGTTAATGAGATAATCATGTCTTAGTTAAAATATAACTATACTCATATTAATAACAGTCATATTTTATAATGAAAAAATATATAGAAAATAGCAAAACCTGAAAGAAGATAATGATGTAGAAGAGAGAATCTGATATTAAAGTATCAATCACATCACACAAGTATTGACCCAATACCGAGGCTAATGTATCAGTGGACTGTATCTCTTGTAATGTGTCTGGTTCTGGAACAGGTCTAGACTGTACTGCTTGTACAGTGATTTGTGTGGCTGTGCGTTTGGCTACAAATCTGCATAATTATTTCCTTTAGTGACCAGATCGTCAGTGGCTGCACATTCAACGACTGCAATTGCTTTTGGTAGCAAAATGGTTTGGAGTAAATCATTTGCCAGTCGGTGATATAATATAATAAAGTGGTTTAATATATTTGCCGGAACTGGTTAGAAACTGTCTATGTTTCCAGATTGCTGCAAAGTCATGAACCACGTCCCAGGTATATCTAAAAAGGTGGTGTGGTAATGTAACCACCTTTGTGATGACAGATGTAGGCCAGGATGCAGGTTGTGGTGGTGGTGGTGGTGATGGGGGGGGGTTCAAACTACATTGAACATATGTAACATTATCTTTTAAATCTGGAATATAGAAACAGCATGAGGTGTTAGTCATAGTACAAACACCTCCTTCTTTCGTGGTTAACAAGACCATTCGGTGCTGCTGTAAAGCCACTCTAATTGCTTGCTGTTCCACGCTCAGAGCCCCTATAGCTGCTGATGTGTCATTAACCACTGTCAACACTTGGTTGTTCTATGCATTACTGATAGTTGCCACTTGGTAAAGTGGTATTCCATCTACCATGCAATTGCAGCTGCAGCCTATTGCCATCTACATGATCTTGTATCAGTCTGAGGTTGCACATCTGCTTTATTTCTCACTTTGTCAGCAGATCCCACAAATGCTTTTTATAGCTAGAGTATTTTGCACCACACAGTCACATTGTGGTCAGCATGTGTTTTGACCACTTGTTTCAGTGATTTATCAAATGCATGGGCCCAGAGTAACTTACTGCTGCACCCTCCCCGGTGTACCATACTGTGCTAGACCTAATGTCTAGTCCAAATATTCTTTCATTTTCCTACTGGTTTCCATCCCTTCCTCTGCAACCTGTGCCAGGAGGCAATATCCTAACATCTCAAGTAGTGGCACACCCATCTTGTAGGTTTCTTGATGGCTCAGAGTGCCGAAAGCACAGGATATAACTTCAATGCCCTAATCCGCACAGTCAGTTGGGGTGACCTAGATAGTTGGGGTGTCAGAGTGCCTCACTGCACTGCACTGAGTTACCAGAAGCACTTGATGTGGTCCTGTCCTCTTGACATGACTCCACTTCTGTCTCCTAAGATCCTTCACCAGAACCCAGTCCCCTTGCTTGATGTTGTGTAAGTATTTGTCTGCTTGCTGAGGTAGGACAGCCTTCACAAGGTGATGTGGAAATGTAACCACCTTTGTGATGACAAATGCGACACTTTCTGATCTTGCAGTATCTGATGTACTGCGTGCGATACAAGGACTGTTAAAAGAAAATATGCTACTATGTCTCATTAGGCCATTACCGCCTTTGCTGCTGCTACTGCTCTCAGGCAGGCAGTGAGGCCTTGTGCTACTGTGTCCAATTTAGCTGAACAGGGCAATCCAAGTTTTTTTCATGTTTCACACAGACGTCAAGAAACCCCCCCATTCATCTACCATCTGTGTGAAAGGTTTACTCAAATCTGGGATATACAACAGATTTACACAGATATACATGATGAGGCTGAATCCAGTTAGTACAAAATTAGATGCAGAAGTGAAAACAGCACCAACTATGTCAGCAGAAAAAAACATAAATAGTACAGATGTGATGGAGAACTAACTGTAGTTAGTCTTCCTAAAGGTTGTCCAGCAAATCCACCAAAACCCTGGTATGTATGAATAATTACTTGAGGAGAGTGAGGAGTATCTGATGCAGATATCCAGTTGAAGGTAAGAAAACTGCTGTATCATTTAAGCTTTTGTTAGGGAAACATAAATTTGTGGTCATATGTAACCAGACTAAGCATGGTGTTTTGACTTCTGTGATCTAGCTCTTCTTCTGCTTGATGGCACACAGTTTTGTGAAGTCTACTCCATCTCTCCTCTCCTGAAGTTGGTATGAACAGATGAAGCATTATTAACTGAAAAAATACCTTAAATGTGAGTTTTGTTTGTGGAGAAGTTGGTTGTTATCTTGTTTGTCTTTTTATTAGAAAGTTTCTTATTCATATTCATATATAACTGATGTGCCATTTAAAGTGGAATGTCAAATTCAGGTGGCAAAACGTCCAAAATGTTTTTGTGTGAAAAATGTTAAACTGTGTCTTTGTTTTCATTCCTAGTATCTGTTTATTGTAGCCTTTATATTTAAGAATATGAAATATGAGTTAGGGAGAGTGGTGTGCTGTAGAGACAGACAAATTGAAAACTCTCCTGCAATGGAGTTTGCACTTTCAGCAACTAGATTGGTGAAGATGGTGTAGATGAACTGTAGACTGGAAATGGAGTGGGCCCTTGTTATAACCCTAGTTGTTCTGTGAACTCCTGTATTATTTAAGGTGACTTGTTATAAGCAATGCTATTGGTCATGATGTTAACAATCACAGGATGAAGTGTGGGAATTACTTGTGTTTCTGCTAAAAAATCTTATAAGATCTCATGGTTGTAAAACTGCTGAAAAAGCTGGATTTTTAAGGTGTGGGTTTAGCTGCTAGATCTTCTTTGGTGTCTTTTCTTCTGGAGGTTTGTGGCTAATAATAGTAGTTCACTTATGTTCCTGTTTTTAATCATTCTGGTTAGGAACCTTGGTCTACAAGCTTGGTCGTGGACAATGACTAACTGGTAGACCAGTTAAACCATTAAACTCAAATAAAACATTCAGTATGCTGGTCCAGAGATACGTTGTTCTAAATGCTGCTGTTTCAGTGAGCAGTACAGTGATATTTAATATAATCAGATGCTGATGATATCACCCATCTCCTAAATAGAATATACCTTTAAAAACAGAAAATGAAAGTGTGTATTCCCTGTGATGTAAATAAGACAGAATGACCTCATTTTGAATGAGGCCTGAAATACCTGAAATGAGGTCTCATGTGGTCCAACAATAAATGTACAAAAGTATGAATCAATAACTTTCCAATTATCAATAAATAAGTGATGTCAGCATATTTCTCCTCTTTTAAAGTAAACTGGGTGGTCCTTATTCTTTGTGATGTGGCTCATTTCTCTTTTCTACTTCAGGTAAATGTCACTGCAGACAATCTATAAGTCTGACTGATGTGTTAAACACATGACTGAGAAGCG
>JAVGWO010000441.1:0-10369 GCA_034509495.1 Acestrorhynchus altus | reverse complement strand
TGTGTGTGTGTGTGTGTGTGTGTGTGTGTGTGTGTGTGTGTGTGTGTTGCGTTGCAGAAGGATGCCAACCCCCCAGCAGAGTGTAAGCAGCAGTGATGGAGCTCCACGGTGGTCGGGATCTCCTGCACTGTAACGGCTTTGAAAACAAAAACATAGTTCCTTACAGCCTTATAATGTTTTGTATTTTTCTTGGTAGAAATAATTGAGATGAAGAGAAAATAAATTTTTTGTTACAGGAAAGACGACACAAACTCATTATACTGGAGCTGTGGCTCGTTCATTATTTAGTATTTTTAGACCTGTTTCCTCTTTCTTTTCTTCTTTCTGTAAAATAGTTAGAATGAAGTCCCTCAAACGCATGACACTCGTTTCTTCACTGCTAAACAAAAAACTAGTCGGGTTCTCGTGATTGTCTTTCGTTGTATTGCTCTTAGACAACAGCTGTGGAATGACTGTAGTGAGGTGCAGGATAACGTACCCGTTCTCCACTCGATGGCACTTACGTGGTTTAAATTAGGCTTAACGTTTTGGAACATTCCAAGTGTGCTCGACCACAACGAGTCAGCCCGTAACTGAGTGTATATACACACACGATCTGGCCAATCACATTCCAGTCTGTTGGGGAATTGACTCCTCCCACTTCTGGCTGTAGCATGATTCCCTTTTCTGTGCTGAATCCCAAATGGCTCCCGGTTTCACTTGGTGCTCGACGGTGGATGAGCTGGTTGTGTGTAGTGCACTGGGGAGGGAGTAGGGAATTGGGCGCAAATTCGAGATTCGGCTCATTTTAGCACTTTCATGGCACGCGTCGGCAGCGTCTTTGTTTTCGCACCGCGGGGGTTCTGGAACCGACTTTGACATACTTCTGCACTGCTTAACCTGGTTCCGTTTAAACCGGGTTAACTAGTGCCAATCTAAAGTTACCTGTGCTGAATTCACCCTAACAGTGGACACTGGCATTCCATCTTAGATTGAAGTGGTGCTTAACTCCACTGTCAGTGTTCGTTCCGCTCGACTGATCAAACGACTGATTGGCCATTCGTTGAAGCTTGTGTGTTGGTTGGTCATTACCCAGCCTCATTGCAAGCCCATCACTGTGAAGGGGTGTGTGAGTATCTGCGAGTGTGTGAAAATGTACAGTCAGGTTTTTGTAGCCTGTAGCTCAATGCAGCAGAATGAGCAATAGTGCCCCCTGGAGTCAGCCCCGGAAGCCCCTGTAGCCTGTGAACAGTGAGTGCACACTGCAGCTGTTGTCGAAGTGAAATGCCATGCTACAGATACTAATGTACTCAATAACTGTACGTGGATGTATATTCATGAAATAAATGGGTTAAACGTGCATCGTCTGTCTGTCTTCTGCTTCACCTTCGTCTTATAACTCTTAAAGCTTTTCTGAAGCGTGATGTTTCCAGTCCTAACGAGCTCATTATGAAAACTGACTCCTCAAACCTCCGTCCAGTCAGCAGTGGTCTGTCTTTAAGCAGTGACCCAATGTTAATGTGACCCAGGTCTCATCTGGTCAAACTACTCATACATAGCTGGTAAGGGGACACTGGACCAACACAGTGCTTTAATACTCAGGTGTACTGAAGTAATGATGGGGTAGATTAAAGATTTGTCACACACACACACAGGGACAAGTAGACAAATTCATTCTGGACTACATTAAATTACTGTTCTGGACTACAAGTATAATAATACTGTAGTATATATACACTTTATATGGCTGTGGCTGGTTGTTACCATATCAAGTGTGAAAGGAGCAAAAAGTATGCAAATGTCAATGTGAAATAACTAAAAACGGGACTCCACTGCTCCAGCATTTAGGGATCATACACATAATGTACATAAACGTATATCCATACCTACATACTGCTCTGCTTATACTACTGACGTGAAATCACAAGTGAACTGTGCAAATAGTGCAATTTGTACAATGAACAGTGGACTGTTTGTGATGTTCTGATGGACATTGTCTTCTGAAGACAGGAATAAGTGTGGGTTAAAACTGTTGGTTGGGTTCTTGTGCCTGAGCGTGAGCTGAAATGGAACGGTGCTCGGAGGAGGGACTGTCAGGTGTGTATGGGGTTCAGAGTCCTGATGGCCTGGGGGAAGAAACTGTTCTGTGTTCTGGTAGTTCTTGATTTCACACTCCTGCATTGTCTCGATGGGAGAGATGTGAAGAGGTAGGTTCAAGGTTTGTTTTGCGACTGCACCCACAGATCAACAGGGGAGAAGGTAAACAGAATAAACATTCTGAGCAGAAATATAAATGAATAAATCTGAGGTAATGTCTTAAGTGGAGGTAGGAGGTGTAGGTGTGTGAATAGGTTCCAGTTTGTGTATTCTTGTGAATTCTTTGCCGCTGTGAGGTTGCATGACTATCGTGCTGCCTTACTTTCATCAGAACTTGCTCCTACATGTTCATCATGCACTCAAGAACAGCGCTGTCCCTTTTTGAATGCGCCTGCGCCTGAAGATCATGAGCCTGTAGGAAAGCCTGAACTGGTTTAGTATCAGTAGTGTTCTGTACAGCAGGTGATTATCTGTGTCAGCATCAATGACTGAAACAGGACAACTCTTAAAGTTTGGCTGTTGGGTCTAACTGTCCTCAGTTCCCTCTGATAATCGTAATTTCTAGCTTGAATATCTCTTGATTTCCAGTCACTGATTGGTTTACATTTAAAACCACATGAAAGTTTGGGATCAGAGCAGTGTTTCACAAACATACTTCACTTCACCACTAACGTCCTCCATTCTCCGTCCTTGACGCCTTCATCAGCTGTATCGCAGCTTTATTGAGCCCGATCCAATAATCTACAGGGTTTTCTTGTGGTTGGGGTCTTCAAGATGTAGGCATGAATAAGACTCACTAAAATAGCGAAGAAGGATGCCATAAATGAGCTCTGGATTCTGTGTCACGTCTAGTGTTTAGAGTGATCTTCACCACATCTCTGGCTTTGCCCATCAATCTGCTTAAGATCTCTTCTGCTTGGTCAGACAATGCACAATTTTGCTTCTTTAGATATACTGTGGTCATGTCAACCCACTCCAGAGCTGTCACCTCTAAACACTTTCGGTTCTTGTTCAGTCTTGTTCAGTCTTAACATGTCTTGTTCAGTCTTGTTCAGTCTTGTTCAGTCAGACATGTGATGCATCTTGTCTACTTGAGCTTCTTTGTCAAACAGGCCTACAGTCATTTGTCTAGCTGCAAATACATCACCTATTTTCATTCCCAACTGACCTACTATATCGGTAATCTGCTCAAGACCAGCACTGTCACACAGCGGGGTTTTCAGTCCTCCCTTTCTAGACGTTCTAGAGCAGTACAGGTCTGTTTGGACAGTACACAAACTGAAGAGGGTCCAGAGTGTCTGGTATGGTGTAATTTACCATTTAAATCTAAGATTTAAGAAAAGGCTGTGGCCCAACAGCTGTGCAGATACCTGCACAACAACCACATTCTTGAACCTCATCATAGTACTGACAGCCCTAGTTAGGATTACAGATGATCAAGGCTGTGTGTCCCTGCTTGTGCTGCTGCATTTAAGTGCAGCATTTGATACAATAGATCAAACTGTTCTCCTAGAAAGATTAGACAGCGTGGACGGAATCACAGGGACAGAGCTCTCGTGGTTCAGATCTTACCTAACCGTTCGGTTTCAATTTGTAAATGTTCTCTATTTTGGGACATAAACAGACATGGCATTAACTTACACTGTTACTCAGACGATACTCTACTGTATATATCAGACATTAACCTCCACTGTTACTCAGACGATACTCTACTGTATATATCAGACATTAACTTACACTGTTACTCAGACGAGACTCTACTGTATATATCAGACATTAACTTACACTGTTACTCAGACGATACTCTACTGTATATATCAGACATTAACTTACACTGTTACTCAGACGATACTCTACTGTACATATCAGACATTAACTTACACTGTTACTCAGATGATACTCTACTGAATATATCAGACATTAACCTTTGAGCCTAATTATTATGTCCACCAGTGAACTAACATTACTTCAGAACACATGAGTATTACAGCAGACATGTGGTCCAGTGTCCCCTAACTAACTGTGTATAAGTAGTTTGATCAGAGGAGGTCCACCCTTATGAGCCTGGTTCCTCCCAAGGTTTCTTCCTCTAGCTCTGAGGGAGTTTTTCCTGCACTGTCCCCTTTTGGCTTGCTCACCAGGGTGTTTATGTCCACACCACTGAATGTATAAAGGTGTTTCAGGTGAGTCCACACCACTGAGTGTGAGAAAGAGGTTTCAGCTTGTGGTGTTTTTAAGTTTTCATCTGTAACCATGGTGACCTCCCAAGAAACACACGCATCATCGCTGCATTCCATCAAAAGGGTTTCACAGGTAAGAACTTTGCTGCTCGTAAGATAGAACCCCAGTCAACTCTTTATCCAATCAGCAACTTGTGGTTCAAACTGCAGTTAAGAAGTTTCAAGGCACCCAAGAAAGTCAAGCAAGCATCAGGACGGATGCAGCTATGAGATCGGGCCACCACCAGTGCAGAGCTCAGGAATGGCAGAAGGCAGGTGTGAGAGCATCTGAACCCACAATGAAGCCACTTCTCTCCAAGAAAAACATCAAAGACAGACTGACATTCTGCAGGAAGATCAGGGACTGGACTGCAGAGGACTGCTCAAACATCCTGACTAGAGAGCGTTGTAATAAACTAACTTTGAGGTGATAAATGCATGCACTAGTTTTTCTGCATTGTGCAAGGCTCTGTTATTTTTTGGAAATACTATGGAGATGAAGAAAAGCTGTCCTAGTAATATTGCCTATATGTTGGACAAATGATAAATCTGAATCAATTATGAAGAGTTTTCGTGATTTGGCATTGTATGAAATTGTACAATATAAGTGAATAGAAGCAGGCATTGATTACTCTGATGAAAACACACACATCGTCGTCATTTTTTACATCAGATCCACCAGTGTAGCTCCACCAGTCTGAGTGTTGTATGGAATGGGGTGATGATGGGAAACAGTGGAGAATCTGAACTGATACGGGTTCCTTTAGGGACTACTTTTTGCCGCACTACGCCCTGCAGTCCTGCACGTGTCCCTCCACCAGTTTAATGATATGATTATAAAAACCCCTTTCAGATCCAGAACCTTCTCACAACTCTGGTGAAACAGTGGGTCGGTATCAGGCAGCGTTCATTCATAAGCGTTAGGTGGAAGAACTTTCTGCTTCCATCCACCTCCACTGTCTCCTGTTCTGACTGGAGGAGATTATCTAGAACAGTGTTCCACACCAAACCCACTCTGTTCACATCTTTTGCAGAGTTGGAGAAGTTCCCATCTCACACCAAAATGTCTCAGCTGCAGTGACCATGTTTAACCAGCAGGGGAGAGCAAAGACTAGAGCAAGTCAGATCTACACAAAGGAGGAGGAAGAGGAGGAGAGGCAATGCTGTACACCAAGCCTCACCCCCAGTATTCTTTCTACAAAGGAAAGGAGGCGGTGCTCTATGTAGCTACACCCACTCCCAGCTCATGTTTGCTGCTCAAGCTCCAGCAGCTGTAGTCCAGCGGCGGTCATCGCTGAGCTCACAGCAGCTGGAGGAGCGGGTGAGCATTAGAGAGAGAGAGACAGAGGAGTCAGAGAGAGAGATCAGCACAGCACCGTGGAGCTGAGGACGGACCGCCGCCCCCAGAATACCCCCCCCTCCCACACGTGGAGTCTCCAGCATGCTGGAGAGCCGGGTGCTGAAGGAGGGTGTGCTGGAGAAGCGCAGTGATGGCCTGCTGCAGCTGTGGAAGAAGAAGCACTGCAGGCTGACAGAGGAGGGGCTGCTGCTGAACGCCCCCAAGCCTCCCACCAAACCCCCCCAGCAGCAGCAGGAGGGCGGCGGGGGCCGGGTGAAGGAGCTGCACTTTGCCAATATGAAGACGGTGGACTGTGTGGAGCGTAAGGGGAAGTATGTGTACTTCACAGTTGTGATGAGCGAGGGCAAAGAGATTGACTTCCGGAGCCGCCAGGACGAGGGCTGGAACGCAGCAATCACGTTGCAGATGGTTCACTACAAAAACAAGCAGGCCATCCTCGCTGTGCGCTCCACCCGCCAGAAACAGCAGCTGCTCGTCGTCCAGCTGGGCGGACAGAAGATGTCCACCAGGTCACAGGAGGCGGCATAATGCTCTTCGGTGAGGAAGAGGAGGAGCTCTCTCTGGTTATGGGCTCACACTTACTGTGGGGGTGTGACCTTTGACCTTCCTTTATGTTTGTTTTTCACCTTATTTTTTCCTGATCATTTTCCTGATCAGAATGTGTGTTTTGTGTTTAATGTGTCTAAAAATTAAAGAATGATTCCTTTATGGGGCTGACAAACAAAAGTCGGAATATCCTGAACGTCGGTGGTGAGCAGGACGCCTCTTATTCCCTGGTCGTTACTGTGTCATTACTATTTTGGATTTTATGAGGTAGAGAGACAGTGTTTATACTTGGACAGTGTCCACATAGCAACTGTTTACTTGTTACCATAGTAACGGACAGTGAAACAAAAAGTTTGTGCAGGTTTGTCTCATTTAATATCACCACAAAACAGTGTTCTAGAAAAACCTTACTAACCACATGGGATACTATAGTAACCACCAGGCAAAACCTAACAATCACTTGAGATACCACAATAAATGGCGCAAGCCATTATCAACACCTTAGCCGCCCTAAGTACCATAGGAACCATGTGGCAACCTAGCAACCTGCTTGGAAATTTGCTTTGGTTTTAGCATAGCAACCACATCCAACTAGGATTCCATAGCAGTTACTTAGAAACACCACATGGGAACCACCTGGGATACCATGGCAACCGCACAGAACAGCTGAGGATTTATGAAGCAGTGAAATGTGAATGTTTTATGACTGATGCAGTTGAATGTCTTAAGGTTGAATAATACCACCTATCTCTGACTGTGTGTCTCCTGGTATGTGCAGGTATTCTGATTTCCTGACTGTTGGTGGACACTCCAGACTCCCGACACTCACGGACCCCCATCCATCCACAAACCACTCCCGCTTTCAAATGTGGTAAATTCAGGCCCAGAAAGTACAAATCCACTCCTGGACTCTGTTCAGGCTACAGAACCCAGAACAAAATTCAGGGATTTTACACTCTAGCAACCATTTAGCAACACCACCACCTCACTTTGATATGATTGTGTCCACCTGACAACACTACAACACCTAGCAACTGCCCCTCAATCCCAAAGCAACTACCTGGGAGACCGTAGCCATTGCCTAGCAACCAACATGCAACTCAATAGCAGCCAATCAGGCAGCTGGAATCCTGGAGTGGATTTTTAATTTCTGGATTTGGATTACCCCCCTCTGGCCACCACCTCAACATCAAAAAACTCCGGACAGGCTTAACCTGGAGTTCCAGCAGCTTCCGGGATGGACAATAGTGGGGTTTCTGGAAACATCTCTGCTTTATTTATTTATGTGTGTGTGTGTGTGTGTGTGTGTGAGTGTGTGAGTTTCAGACTGTTTTTATAATCATGAATGTTTGATGAGTCAGGTGACCTGCAGTTTGTGTTCTGTACTCTGTGTCACCTGATGTGGAACGGTATCATTACTGTTTCTGGCAATTTGTCCCCGTTGCCTCGGATCTACTAATAGACTGTTTTGGTTTCCTTTGGATTTGTAAACACCTGTAAATCTGTAGGAACATGTCACCAACTGCTTCCTCTTCTGTTCTCAAACCAAAGAGTCTGCTTTACTGCTCACAGTGAGTTTGGACAGGTGGGACAGGTAGGACAGGTTGAAGAAGTGGGACAGTTCAGAGAGGTAGGACAGGTTGGAGAAGTGGGACAGGTCAGAGAAGTAGGACAGGTTGGAGAAGTGGGACAGGTCGCAGACGTAGGACAGGCTGGAGAAGTGGGACAGGTCAAAGAGGTAGGACAGATCAGAGATGTGGGACAGGTCAGAGAAGTGGCACAGGTCAGAGAAAGGATAGGTTAGAGATGTGGGACAGGTCAGAGAGCTGAGACAGGTCAGAAAGGTGGGAGAGGTCAGAGAGTTAGGACAGGTTGGAGATGTGGGACAGGTTGGAGAGGTGGGACAGATTGCAGAGGTGGGACAGGTGGGCTCATTAAAGTTCATCAATTATAGTCCAACAGAGAAATTATCATTTTTGGGGTCTGAAGTTTGTCTTCTTTAGTTTTAGGACTGAAGCTACAAATAACGTGGCCAACAAGCTCACTGTTTAGCCCACCAATTAGCATTACGCTAACTGCTTATTATCACACTAGTAGCTTCACGTTTCAATTTTCCACTTTATGCAATCCAACAGTTACATTTTGCCAGAAATATCCATGGTAACTGCTTGGCAGCAGCCCAGCAACCACACAAGAAATAACTCAGCCATAGCAACCGCATAGCAACCATATGAGATACCATAGCAACCACATAGCAACTGCACAACAGCCATCTGAGATACCATAACTGCTACATAGCAGCCATCTGAGATGCCATAGCAGCCACATAACAGCCATCTGAGATACCATAGCAATCACTTAGCAACTGCACAACAGCCATCTGAGGTACCATAACAACCACATAACAGCCATTTGAGATACCATAGCTGCCACATAGCAACTGCACAGCAGCCATCTGAGATACCATAGCAACCACATAACTGCACAGCAGCCATCTGATATATCAAAGCAACCACATAGCAACTGCACAGCAGCCACCTGGGATACCTTACAAACACATAGCAGCCATCTGAGATACCATAGCTAGCCATACCTTAGCAACTGCACAGCTGCCATCTGAGATTACATAGTAACCACTAGCTAAAAGAAGAGCTTGACTTTCTAGCTTTGGTGCTAAAGCTAAAGTAGAAAAGGTTCTCCTGACCTATGTTTATTAAATAGAAATCAAGGTAATAAGCTGATATGTGAATTAGGACTGAAGGAGTCTGAGAGTCTGAGGGAATCTGAGAGGGTCTGAGAGTCAGGGAGACTGAAGGAGTCAGACAGTCCGAGAGAGTCTGAGGGAGTCTGAAAGTCAGGGAGTCTGAGAGGGTCAGAGAGTCTGAGGGAGTCTGAGAGTGTGAGACAATCTGAGAGGGTCAGAGAGTCTGAGGGAGTCTGAGAGGGCTCGAGAGTCTGAGGGAGTCTGAAAGAGTCTGGGGGAGTCAGAGGGAGTCTGACAGGATCTGAGAGTCTGAGGGAGTCTGAGAGGGTCTGAGAGTTAGGGAGTCTGACAGGGTCTGAGAGTCTGAGGGAGTCTGTGAGAGTCTGGGAGGCTCTGAGAGTTAGGGAGTCTGAGGGAGACAGAGAGAATCTGAGGGAGTCAGAGAGAGTCAGAGAGTCTGAGACAGTCAGAGAGAGTCTGACAAAGTCTAAGGATTCTGTGTTCCTGTTCTCTGGTTCTGTGCAGATGATAAAGCTGCTTTCATACCTCAAAATACACATTCCATTCAAACACAAACACTCCGCCTCCGTCCTTTATCTTCTGAACACTGTGATCAAACACACTCGGCACCTTCTCTTGATTATTCAGAGAATCATGTGAAATATTACAGGCCTTGTTTGTTTTACTGTTGATCAGTTTGGTTTATAGCTCAATAAAATCAGAAATCTAGAATCTCAGATTATTAGAATATTTCATTGTGAGCTGAGTAAAATGTAAATGTCTAGTTCAGCACATACCACCACAGTCATGGAGAAGACTGCTGACCTGAAAGTTGTCCAGAAGACCATCCTTGTCCCCCTCCACAGAGAGGGTCAGTCACTGAAGGTCATTGCTGTTGTTCTCAGAGACCTGTATGAAAACATTAATGTAAAGTTGACTGGAGGGGGAAAATGTGACAGAAATTGTGCTACAGGTTTGACCACAGCCTGGGAGGACTGTCCAGAATAGTAGATTCAAGAACTTCCCAGACATCCCCAGATGTCTCCAGGAAAAGGACTTCAACTGCAGTGTTCCTAATATCAAAATCATCCTGAAGCAGAGACAGAATCAGAAGCATCTGGCCTGGACTAAGGAGAAAGGAAATAAGTTAGCATTAACTGGATTAATGTTAATTTAGTGAGTGTGAGGTGGATTAATGTTGAGTTACTATGAGGTAGATTAATGTTGAGTTAGTGNTACTGTGAGGTGGATTAATGTTGAGTTACTATGAGGTAGATTAATGTTGAGTTAGTGTGAGCTGGATTAATGTTGAGTTACTGTGAGGTAGATTAATGTTAATTGAGTTATTGTCAGGCAGACTAATGTTAATTCAGTTACTGTGAGTTGGATTAATGTTAATTAAGTTAGTGTGAGTTGAATTAATGTTGAGTTAGTGTGAGTTGGATTAATGTTGAGTTAGTGTGA
>JAVGWO010000440.1:0-10373 GCA_034509495.1 Acestrorhynchus altus | reverse complement strand
ATTGCAGCTCAGTAAACAAATAAATACATCAGTAATGAAATAAGTAAGTAAATAAATAAATAAGACATGTTGTGACTTTATTAAAGGAGGGTATATTAATGTGTAATAGATTACTCCATTACTTTGTAAAATTGTTAAGCCTCAAAATGATTCATAACCCTGTTAATATTTCCATGTGGGCCTGTAGGAGTTGTCCTCAGTTTTCTTATGGGACCCACATGAGACAGAGTTTGTAAAAATAGGGCCATTTGGGAAGCATAACTGGGTGCCAGTAACAAAACAAGTAAGAACCCATTCAGAGCCCCTGCCCACTTTGAAGCAACCCAACCCAGGTTTCACCAATGAGCATGCTGACTGGGTGAGTACTAGACAAGCATCTCATTAAATCACATGATTTCAAGTGAAAAAAAAAATTTTTCTCTACAAGAGAGCTCATGATGGGCTTTAGGTCAGACCAGGTCTTTAAAATGATTTTAATTACTTTTATATAATGAGCTGAAAAGGCCCTTTGTGGACATGATCAGGATTTCATGGCCTTCAGTAAGGTGTGGGAGGATGATTGAGGACTGTCTAAATCTGCAGAGTAGATTTAGGTTCCACCAAATCCTTGAGTTCATCAATATGAACAGAGAAGTTGGTTGTACGTCCCAGTGATTGTTTAAGATTGTTTTAAGACTTAAGATATAATAACATCCCATTGGAAGTACATTATTGATGGTCACTGGGTTTTATGGTCACCCCTGAGGTGTTGCAGCATAATTGACAGCTCTCTTAAGACTCCAGAATTGGTTTAGGTTCCACCTAATTCTTATGTAATTAAAATAATCTGGTCGGCTTGGTCAGAATAATTGAGGAAGGTGTCTCTGTGTTGAACTTGGAGCTCAGCTGTCTACTGTGTTTTACAGGAGCTGAGTTCGAACCCACAGTTCATCGTCGGCGGGGCTACAAGGACCGACATCTGCCAAGGAGCTCTGGGTAAGTGGGGGGGGAATGGCAATCCAGTGATGCTTGCTTCAAATTCTGAAGTTCTGGAAGTCGCTCAGACCTCCTAAAGTCTCACCTGAGTTTTATGGTTTACAGACATCTCAAGTCTCCCGGAAGTTGTGGGAGACTCCCGCATATATGTATCGGCTCACTGATGCCCACATGTTAGATAAAATCTCCCGGATTGTAGAATGCGTGGCCAAGAGCGCACGCGCACACACACGCATGCAGCGACACGGACTTTCCAGTGTGGAAACCGTGGCCAAGGCAAAGGGACAGGGAGGGTTCTTTAGTTGTTTTTGTTTCTTTTTCAAAGAGTCAATCAGCCAGTCAGTTGTGAGTGAAGGATCTGGTAATCAGCCAATCAATGTTTAGTGTGGGTGGGCAGTGTTTTTTTTCTACTGGACTGCAGCGTTCAGTGAGAGAAGCAGCGTCATGGCAGAGGAGGACCTTCCAAAAAGAAAGAATATAAAACTCACTTCACCTCCGACTACTCTAAAGTTTACCCATGTTTAACGAAAGTAAAAAACAATGAATGTCTTGCCCGCTGTACTGTTTGCTATAATATAATATAACTGTCATCAGCCACCAGAGGAGCCTGTTCATTGACAGACTGCTCCTTCCCAAGTGCAGGACTAATAGACTTAAAAACTCTTTTGTCCCGCACGCCATCAGACTGTACAACTCCTCTCTGGGGGGAGGAGGGGTAACAGGAGGATTAAGGATGAGTAGGAACTGAACCAACAGTCAACAGCTAACAGCAATCTGCCACCACCACAACACACTGGACTCTCTGTGCAATAAACAGTTTTCAAGTGCAATAATAAGGTGCAATACACCCTCCTACAGGACTCTTTTTTTTCTCATGCACTATTGTCTATATTGTATATTGTAATATAGTCTGTATATTATATATTCTATATATTTATATAGTGCTGCTTATCTCTACTAAATATTTTTTTCTGCCTATCTTCTGCTTACTGTACTGATGCTGCTGCTGGAACCTTAATTTCCCTGAAGGAACCCTCCCAAGGGATTAATAAAGTTCTATTCTATTCTATTCTATTCTATTCTATTCTATTCTATTCTATAATGATTTCAGCATTACCCTCGTTGGGCTAAATGATTGTAAAAGGCATGTTGAGGTGAGTTCAACTTCATGTGACAAATATACATATTTATTAGCCTTCTCAGTTAGTTGGCTAGTAAATGACAACAGCCCCATGCAATGTAATATAAAAACAAATGTAAAGAGATGGAAAATGTAGTAATTTATTTTTGTTATTTATTATTGTTTATCACAGTAACTTGGTGTGTAGCATGCTGAATAGAGAAAATAAATGAATAAATAACAGACAAAGCAAGGATATATTCAATATGTATACAAGTTTTTTAATATCTTTTAGGGACCACAGCATGTTAGAGAGACAAAGCGCAGGGTAGGCTGCTCCAGTATATCCCAGTTCTTCTCCCCAGAAAAGCAAAGTCTAATGGAGAATGTTACCACAGCTGAGGTGTATTTCACATCTTTTATTGTAGAGTATAACCTGCCATTCAGTGTGTGTTGGCATACATGCAAGTTATTCAGGACAATGTTCCCAGACTCTGAAATAGCGACGAATTATGCCTGCTCTTCCACAAAGACAGCAGCTATGATGAACTTGGCCCTGGAACCTGAATGCTCAGAGAATGTATACAAATTACTCAGCACAGAAAAAGGCCAATTAAAATTTGCAGAGCTGTGCAAGCTGATGAAACTGCTATTGGTGTTGCCGAACTCCAATTGTGATGTGGAAAGAGCCTTCAGCATGGTGAGACACATCAAGACAGAGTTCAGGAGTCAGATGTCACAGCAGACACTTGTCAATCTGATGTCATGTAAGATAAACAAATTCATTGACACAGTGTCATGACATTGACATTTCAAGCAAACTGATCAAATCTGCAAAGCAAGCAGTCACTAAGTACAATCGAGGCTTGCAGAAGAACCTAGAATAGGCCAATGAAGCCTTTGTCATAGCCCAAACATAAAAAAGTTTTTATGTGTTGTTGTGTTAAAAGTAAAGTTTTGGTATTACCCATATCCTTTGGTGATGTGTGCGAGATACTTTTTTGCTATGGTTTAAAAAAAATTAGGAGGGGGGTGTTCCGGCGACACCTCCCTGAAATGAGTTTTTACAACTTGGGATGTCTGGGTTTAGCTAGACTACAAGCATGAACAACCTGACAAAGTTAGACAACCAGTATGACTAAGCATGCTGATTGTCCAACTGGACCAGTATGCCCTTGCTGGTCGAGCATCATGACCCGCAAGCCCAAGCCGATTGACCAGCATGACCAAAATCAAATGCAACATACATTATGCTGGTCAACCAGCCGGCTTGCTAGCATAAGGTATGTTTTCATCTAAATGACCAGCTTTTCAGCTACGTTGACAAGTTAGCTTTCAGGACAGCAGTTTTGACACAAATTTGTTTTGTAGACATTCTGAAGCTTGGTTTATAACACCCACGCTGGCTGAGTTTCGAGAGATCCGTAGCGTTGTAGATTATGCAACACTGTGTTGCATAACATTGCTTTGTTCTTACCATATTTACATACATACACTGGGCTAAAGCACTCACCTGCGGAGCACAGTGCGTGAGCTCGCGGGGGTTCAAATCCTGTGACTGGTGGATCTCTTTATTTAATGTTTTTCATTATAAACACAAATAAAACTCCTAATTTCCAGTACAGATCGCTGGAGCCTTCCCTTCCCTAGCGATCTGGCTGTTAGCCCTTTCTTTTCTCTGTTCCCCTGAGTTCTCACCAAGCACTCACAAGCCACACTACCAATGAGACACTCACAGCTCCTATATAGACCAGTGGTAAACACTTGCTCTCGACGCTGTGAGTTTGATCCCTGCTTGTAGCTGGTCTGCTTTGTTATTTGCATTTGAGTCCAGATTCAATACTCACTCACGGTCACAACTATGGTGGATTTATAAATTAAATTCCACCTGGGTTGTGCCCCGTGACAGCAAGAAACCGCCATAAAATGGACTCAGCTAACACAGCAGCCTTACAATCTGCTATTACAGCTTGGGGGGCTATGCTAGGGGATCATGAATGGGCCTTGTGTCAGATCTGCCAGCAAACACAAGATCTGACCAAGGAGCTGGCCAGTATTATTAGGGAGAGGGTTCCAACCCCCCTCCTCCCTTTCCAGCAGCTGCAGTGGTAAACACTGGGGGGGTGTTATATTACCTTCCCCAGTTAGTCAATGTGCCGCAGTAGCCACCTTCACTGCCGCCATGAGGTGTACATTTGATAGTCCAGGGCGTAGTGCAGAAGCCACATCCACACTTAATGAACCTCCAACTTGCACTCAGGATGTGGCTCCCAGCCAAGGAGAGGAGCCAATGCAAATAGGTCATGCCCATCTGAGTGCTTAAGAGGCCATGCAGCACCACCTGCAGGGGCGCTGCATGTATTGTGGGGACACCAGTCACAGTCTGGTGCAATGCCCAGTCCGGTCTAAAAAAGGGGTGAGCCAACCCCTAGTGAATGGTTCCAGGGTGGGTCCATTTGGAGCCCCCTCTTTGGATGGGTTTTTCCTGCCAGAGACCTTGGTTTGGGGCAAACCCCCAAGGGAGGAAGGCCTTCAGGCATGTATTGATTCAGGTGCGGCAGGAAAATTCATGGATGTGGGGCTGGCAGAAACATTAGGGTTGGCCGTGGAGCCCTTGATTCCACCTGTGCCCGTGGTAACCATAGAGGGATTGCCCCGCAAGGCTGGGGTGGTCCATAACCAGATGAGACCCTTGGCTATGAGGTTGGGTCAGCACCCCAAATGCCTCCAGGTCCTCTTAACTCCGGCACCCGACCTACCCATAGTTTTGGGCCCCCCCCCGGTTCACTCAGCACAATCCGTGGATTGACTGCTCCTCCAAGTTCATACTAGACTGGGGGTCCCACTGACAGGGTTCGTGACTTCTCCCTGAACCTCTTGGTCTTCCTGCCCTCTTATACAGTGAGCTAGTTAATCTGCAAAAGGTTCACACACAGTACCGCAACCACGGGAGGTGCTTTCACCTCGCAGAGAGTGGGACTGTGCTTTTAATTTCTTACCAGGTGCCACCCCCTCCTGAGGGTCACCTCTTGCAATTAAAAAATATATCCAGGAGCCCCACCCAGGTGGGGCTGTAAGGAGCCGCCCGCAATGCCGCTGCCCAGCTGCCAGGGGAGCGCTCGGCGACTGGAAAAACCTGATAATGAACCATTGAGTTCAGGTGTGGTTGGTCTATTGAAGCAGCTCATGCTTCTCACTTGTTGCAGTTTCTTGGGGTTTAGTTCCTCCTGAGATGCTGCCGGTAATCTGCAGTATTCTTCCTTCTCACTCTGTCCCTTCTCCAAAAGTGGGAAGTATTTCAACCTTTTAAAAATATCTCTTATCCCTCTGCCTCCTCCAAGCAAATGGGGCAGAGCATATCTACCTTCTACACAAGGGTCTCTTTGAGTTTGTTTCCCTTCTCAGTTGAGAAGCAGTTTTCGTTTCACCCCTCCTGCTCACAGCCCTTCTCCTGCTTGTAGCTGGTCCTGCCTTATTTGCATATTGAGTCCAGATTCAAAACACACCCACAGTCACAACCCTGGTGGGTTTATAAATTAAATTCCACCTCGGTTGTGCCCTGTGACAATTTCTCACTAATTTCACTGCCATTGCCCTTTACATTTTGGATTATCTGGACACTCTGACTTTTAACAGACCATTCTTCATGCTTTCATCATACTTGTGTAATATTGACATCCCCAAAGCAATCACACAGGCCTGTAAATCCTGCAGTTCACTGCATTGTCTGGGTGTTGTTCCAGTCACCACCATTGTGAACAAGCCTAGTTTCTCTACAACGTTTCTCAAACAAAACCTCTCTGAATGACTATGTTCACGTCGCTCAACCATTTCATTTAAGAGGAAAGTTAGGAAAATGGGTGAAAATACAATTTTATGCCGTAAAAGAAGTTTAGAAATGTGGAGATGAAGAATCCAGGTCCAGAATCTCAAACTCCGGCACTGGATTTTGTTCCGACTGTTTGTGTGTTGTCTGAGCTGCAGGGGGCCACTCAGAAAGAAACAGAAACAGAAACAAACAAATTTACTAAACTCATTCAGAGCTGAGTATTCAGTGTGGTCTGAAGAGGAGCAGAGCAGAAACATGGCTGGAGTGGCTCAGACTTTGGCCAACAAGCGGGCCAGGGCTGCGGGTTTAGGCACCAATGCCAATGCCCACAAGTACCTGAACCAGGACTACGAGGTGCTGAGGAACCAGTGTCTGAGCAGTGGCAAGCTGTTCTGCGACCCCACTTTCCCCGCCGCCCCTGAGTCCCTGGGCTTTAAAGATCTCGGCCCGAGCTCCTACAAGACTCAAGGAGTGCAGTGGAAAAGACCTGGAGTAAGAGCGAAACTATCAATCCTAAGCTTTAACTTAAACTTTAACTTCTGCATCTAACTAAACCTGCTTTAGTCCTGTATGCTGGAGACCTGGTGGATTTGGGTTTATTGCAGCTCAGTAAACAAATAAATACATCAGTAATGAAATAAGTAAATAAATAAGACATGTTGTGACTTTTTAAAGGAGGGTATATTAATGTGTGTGCTAGTTTTCAACTAGCAATAACCGCGCCTCGGATAAACTTCATGCATGCAAACCTCAGTCCAAAGACATGCATGATAGGTGAATTGGTGACTCTAAAGTGGCCCTTAGGGTGTGGGTGCATGTGTGTGCCCTAGGGTTGTTTCTTGCGCTCAGAGTTGCCGGCTGGGCACCGGCTCACCCGTGACCCTATTCAGGAATAAGCGGTTCAGAAAATGGATGGGTGTGTGTGTAAAATATTCGTCTCCTCTGACCTTGCATTGAAATATAGTGTGTAGTTTTTACTTTGTAAAATTGTTAAGCATCAAAATGATTCATAACCCTGTTAATATTTCCATGTGGGCCTGTAGGAGTTTCTTATGGGACCTAAATGAGTTTGTAAAAATAGGGCCATTTGGGAAGCATAACTGGGTGCCAGTAACAAAACAAGTAAGAACCCATTCAGAGCCCCTGCCCACTTTGAAGCCACCCAACCTAGGTTTCACCAATGAGCATGCTGACTGGGCGAATACTAGACAAGCATCTCATTAAATCACATGATTTCATGTGAAAAAAGTATTTTTCTCTACAAGAGAGCTCATGATGGGCTTTAGGTCAGACCAGGTCTTTAAAATGATTTTAATTACTTTTATATAATAAGCAGAAAAGGCCCTTTGTGGACATGATAAGGCTTTCATGGCCTTCAATAAGGTGTGGGAGGATGATTGAGGACTGTCTAAATCTGCAGAGTAGATTTAGGTTCCACCAAATTATACATTATTGACGGTCACTGGGTTTTATGGTCACCCCTGAGGTGTTGCAGCATAATTGACTGCTGTCTTAAGACTCAAGAATTAGTTTAGGTTTCACCTAATTCTAATATAATTAAAATAATCTGGTCGGCTTGGTCTGGATAATTGAAGAAGGTGTGTCAATGTTGAACTTGGAGCTCAGCTGTCTACTGTGTTGTACAGGAGCTGAGATCAAACCCACAGTTCATCGTCGGTGGGGCTACAAGGACCGACATCTGCCAAGGAGCTCTGGGTAAGTGGGGGGAAAATGGCAAATTCAGTGATGCTTGCTTCAAATTCTGAAGTTCTGGAAGTCTGGAAGTTGTGGTCTCTTTAAGCTACTACCAAAAACAGCCAGAACCTGTTCAACAGCCTATTGTGTGAAACCTCCAAGTAATTAGGTCGGCGTAATCAAGTGTTTCTTCATTCCATAGATTGCTACGTTGGCCTGTTGGGGTGTGCAGTTTTCGTCTGTGTTAAGACCATGTGATCAGGGGGCATAATTGAGAGCAGTCTAAGCTTCACAAAATGTTTAGGTTGCACCTAATCTTTATTTTAATGTAAGATCAGATTCTACCAAAGTAAGTTTAAAGCAGCTTCACTGTGGATATAATAAGGCCACTTTTGGACCTAATGGAATTTGATCATATGTTTAATGAAACTGAGGAGAGTCTAAGTCTCTTGACCAGATTTAGATTTCACATAACCTGCATTTGAATCAGAATAGAAAAACATGGTATGGTAGGACATTTTCACAAATATGGTTTGTTTGTGTTGCTCTGTATAATTTAATGAGTTCTCCATTGTCAGAACTGTCTGAGGTGGGAGAAGGAAAGTCAATGCATGAAGAAAATGCTGTGTTTCAGATCAGTGCAGATTTCTGTACAATGTAACATGAAGCAGGAGCAGAGATGGCATTTGAAGATAACTGCTGGGATTCTGGTCAATATACCAGCTAAAACTATACCTTGTAGCTAGGGTTAATTAAGAAAAAAAACATAGGTCAAGACCAAGACAACCACAAGACAAACACACCAAACCTGCAACACTTGGCAACCTGCCAGGATTTCTTTTTTTAGTTGGTTTATTTTAAAGGCATAATACAAAAATATGTCAGTGGGACATTATCCCAGAATGGTTAAACGTGGTCTGGCTTTGGAGTTAGAGATGGACAAAGCTCTGTCCCAACCACAGCTAAAATCAGGAAAAGATGCTAATTTACTAACCTTAAAGGCAGAAAGGTTATTATGGTCTAAAACAATGTCATTATTAATGTTTTAGCTTAGCAGAAATGAGCTAACACAGTAAACTGGTTGGTTTCTGCTCAAGTTGCTGCATCACACTGCTGCTGTTGGCTGCCTTACAATTATGCACAATACTCAACTTTACAAGTTGTGCACAATAACAACTTTTATGTTTCATTCTAATTACTTCTAAACTGCAGCTCTGAATGGAGCTGACAGATAATTGAAGCTGAAAATAACCAACCTCATGCATGCAGGGAGTAGACACTGATTCTAAGAGAAAGCATTTATTATTTGAATTGAAGAAATCAAAAGGAAAATTAAAAAGAATCTAAAAGATGCATCAACTTAAATTATTGATGTCAATGTATTTTCCATGTCAATGTCACTGAATACATCGACTAACTGTGGCAGCCCTACAACCAACCATAGTGACCAAGTAACAACTGCCCGGGAGGAAGGCGAGCTGTCAGTTGGGATGTTCAACTTGCATTTCCAGTTTTTTTTTTTTTGCATGGTGTCATGGAGCTTGTCCTTCTCTCGGCTGCTATTAGACAGTGCATTTACAAAAGGACCTAATGTTTACTCACATACACACCCACATCAGAAGCACATACATCACAGTTAGTTTGACTGCAGGACAGAAAAGCTCATCCTGAGCGTTGGGGGATTTTCTTTCTTTGTTTTCAGTGCAAACAGTGGCTGAAGAATTCATAACTCATGATCAGAGTAACTTGCAGACATGATACACGATGATGATGATATCATATTACAAGTTACCTTATCAAACGTGATTGAAAATGATGGTTTGTGATTATGATGAATTATCAGTTATCCATCTCAGAAAGCATCTATAATTCAGTGCATGTTTATTGGAGTGTTCAAATTTCAGAATAACAGTCCTGTGAAGGGATACTACTTTTTTCCATCCTTTAAACCATGTGGCTTATAATGAGGTGTAGCTTTTTCTTATGTATGTTATTTTACAGGTTTTTTTTTTATTTTTAATTTGTGGGTGCGGCTTATATTTCGGTGTGGTTTATAGTCCGGAAAATACGGTACATATATAACAAAAATAATAAATAATATTAAGGTTGTTCTTTATTTGGACCACTGTCAAATGGCAATTTGTGAAGAACTTATTATTCTAAATATACTTGTCAGTCATATCATTACAAATAATTCTTTACAGTTTTTGGATTTTCAGCTAAAAAACACTCTGGATGATCAATTTCCTGATTTGTTAAGTGTTTCAGTCCTTATAAGCAAAAATAACAATATACAATAAGAGATTGTAGGTGCAAGTAAATTTGTTGATTAAAACATGTTCAAACGAAGACAGATTTGATTAGCCTAGGATGTCCTGAAATGAACAATATCTGGAATGTGTGACTGTCTTTTATGAATACTTTTCTTATGTTTTGGTGAATAACTACATCAAACATCAAAAAACATCTGACAAAAGTGGACTAGGGATCTAAAGGTTAAGAAGCCCTTTCAGAGTCAGATGTCCACTTCGAACAAAAAAAAACGGCTCACTTAGAAAGATGTGTAGTTTGAACATTGCATAAAACTGGCCTACTGATGTCCCTGCCAATCCCAGTTGCAGATCACATTTTCTGTCAGTCTGCGTGGAGGTTGGGAGTGATGAGGTGAGTGGTTAATGAGCAGCTAAGTAAATATGAAGCAGGAATATTGTGGTCACCTTATATTTGAAAGTCAGTTCTACTGTTTCTTCAGGT
>JAVGWO010000439.1:0-10373 GCA_034509495.1 Acestrorhynchus altus | reverse complement strand
CGATTCTTCAAATCTCAACCAAACGATTCTTCAAATCTCAACCAAACCATCCCCTAAATGTCAGTCAAATGACTCGGTGAATTCTAACCATTAGTGGAAGCCTCTCCCACAGTTCCCAGTTAAACGGGTCTGTACAGCAGCTTCAACAGGATCAGAAATAAGAAATAAACACCATATCTAGTGTTCACACTCCTCTCCACGCTGTGTGTCCGGGCCGTGGGAGTGTGAGGAGAGGAAGTGAGAGAGATTTCAGCCGTATAGTGCTGGCAGTCACTAACGAGCGCAGGCTCCATCCGGGTGCTTTAAAAGGGAGTTAAATGCCAGTTGCTGTGGCTGATCCCTGTGTGAAATGTCACAGCGGAGAGACCCCCGCAGCTCGCGCTCGCTCTCTCTGAGGAGTGTGTTCGGTGGAGGAGGGATGAAAGCTGGGCAGATACTCGCGACTGGCTGACCTTTCAGCAGGCTCTGACCTTTGGGCCGAGGGAGGAGCGTTTGGAGCGTTTGATGGCTCTCCTTTTCCTCTTCCTCTTCATCAGCCGCCCGGTGCGCTTATTTATGAGCTGAAGAGAGAGAGAGAGAGAGAGAGAGAGAGAGAGAGAGAGAGATCTCCCTCACTCACTCACACCTTTTCTCCTGCTTCCTTTATTTGTCCTCCTGTTCCACCAGCTGCTTATCTGCAGGAGAAAGCTGCGTGGCATTTTAGAGATGTGAGTGCTCCCTCTTTTGGAGCACCAGCTTAAAAGAGAGCGAGAACGGGGGGAGTGGGGAGTGGGGGGGGCAACGTGGAGAGAATTTTAAGACAATTATTATTATTATTATTATTATTATTATTATTATTATTACTATTATTATTATTATTATTGTTGTTATTATTATTATTATTCGTGTTTGTTTGCTGCCCATATTTTGAAACAGATGTTTTTTCAATTCATACAGATGTTCTGTCTCTACTGTATCTCACCAAGAGGGTGCAGAAAAATCAATTATTCGACAGATTATGATCAATTACTGTCTAATTAAACCCCTGTTTTATTGACCTTAAATGTTCAACCTAAAAATGTTTACTATTTGAACCAATAATCATGACCTAATCAGCAGTTTCCCCCCAAAACACCCTAATCAATAACCACGTCAAAGCTCTACAGTCTACAATCCACAGCGAGAGGTGCACCTTAATCAATACCCACGACTCTAATCAATCACTGTACAGCGTAACTGATCACAATCACATCTTAATCACATTGATCACAGAACACACCGTACATAGGAATCGATACGTGTGTATTATCACCAATCATCACACTGTAATCAACGACATCCCAACCCAGTCATTCACTAAATCTCCACCCAGCACTTTCACTCCAAACACGAGTCACTCAATACCAGTCAAATGAATCAGTGAACCCCAACAATGATTCACTGCCATTGTCTTCTAGTCATTTTGATGATTTACTAAACCCCGACTAATTAACTCACTTAACCCCAATCAAACGATTCACTTAAACCCCAATCAAACGATTCATAACCCCAATCAAGCGATTCACTTAACCAATCAAGCGATTCACTTACTTTAAGTAAAACGATTACTTACCCCCAATTGACGATTCACTTAACCACAATCAAGCGATTCCACTTACCCCAATCAAGCGATTCGCACCCCAATCAAGCGATTCCTTAACTGATCAAGCAGTTCACTTACTTTAATCAAGCGATTCCGCCCAACCACAATCAAGCGATTCCACTTACCCCCCCAATCAAGCGTTCACTTACACAATCAAGCGATTCACTTACACACAATCAAGCGATTCCCTTATACAATCAAGCGATTCGCACCCCCAATCCAAGCGATTCACTTACCCCCCAATCAACGATTCATAACTGATCAAGCGATTCGCTTAATCCCAATCAGCGATTCATAACCCCAATCAAAACAATATAACACAATCAAGCGATTCCCCACTTAACCCCAATCAGCAGTTACATAACCCCAATCAAGCGTTACTTAACCCAATCAAACGATTCACTTAACCCCAATCAAACGATTCACTTAACCCCAATCAAACGATTCACTTAATCCCAATCAAACGATTCACTTAACCCCAATCAAACGATTCACTTAACCCCAATTAAACGATTCACTTAACCCCAATCAAACGATTCACTTAACCCCAATCAAATGATTCACTTAACCCCAATCAAATGGTTCACTTAACCTCAATCAAACAGTTCCTTAAATCCTAACTGAACCACTTAACTCCAATCAAATGATTCAGTAAATCCCAACCCAGTAGTTCATTTCACTTCAACCAAACGATTCACCAAATCTTAACCAAATGATCCACTAAATGTCAGTCAAATGATTCAGTGACTTCCAACCAAATGATTCACTGTCAGATCAATCAGATCAATCAGATCAATCAGATACTCCAGAGATTCAGGAATTCTGATCATAAAGCAAAATAAACAGAGATTCACTGAGCAAGCATCATCAGACTGATGCTGAGAGATTTTTATTTTTGTGTGTGTGTGTGTGTGTGTGTGTGTGTGTGTGTGTGTGTGTGTGTGTGTGCGTGTGTGTGTGTTTTGGGGGTCACAGCTGGGTGGGGGCTGCAGTTTAAATGTCATCCTGGCAGGGATTCAGCACCACACACACACACACACACACACACACACACACACACACACACACAAATGAAATATAAAAATATACTCATAGTCAAAAAAAGTGGAGAGGAAAGCTGAAGAGGAGAGGAGAATACAGGAGAGATTGAGAGGAGAATAGAGGAGAGATGGAGGGGAGAATAGTGGAGAGATGGAGAGGAGAATAGAGGAGAGATGGAGGGGAGAATAAAGGAGAGATGGAGAGGAGAATAGAGGAGAGATGGAGGGGAGAATAGAGGAGAGATGGAGAGGAGAATAGAGGAGAGATGGAGAGGAGAGGAGAATAGAGGAGAGATGGAGAGGAGAATAGAGGAGAGATGGAGTGGAGAATAAAGGAGAGATGGAGAGGAGAATAGAGGAGAGATGGAGAGGAGAATAGAGGAGAGGTGGAGTGGAGAATAGAGGAGAGATGGAGGGGAGAATAAAGGAGAGATGGAGAGGAGAATAAAGGAGAGATGGAGAGGAGAATAGAGGAGAGATGGAGTGGTTTATGTTCTCTCTGGTAAATCATTAAAACACTGTGCTGGTACTGTAACTCAATAAGTTCCTGCCAATAAGCAGAAGGAGATTGCAGAGTCAGAGGGTTATTACAGCTCCGTCTCTCACAGCCTCATGTCCTAAACATGCCGAGGTTAACAGCTCAGAGTCCTGCTGTTGGTTCCAGCAGAACGTTATCAGCTTCTACTGCTGTACGAGTGTCAGAACCTGACCTGTCCTTCTTTCGAGTGTTGCTCCCTATCAGGGGTTCCTCCTCGTGCATTAAGAGAAGCTTTTCTTTTTGAGTTCTTTTGGTTCTTCTCAGTTGAAGAGGTTCTCCTTTTGAAACTTGTTTTTTCCTCATACGCTTAGAGAACTTAGCATCTCTCTTTGAGCCTTGGTTCTTCTTAGCGTTTCTTTCTCATGCTTTTAGAGAGGTTCTGTTTGTGAGTCTGGTTTCCTCTCATAGTTCCTTCACATCCTCTAAGACATGTTCTCCTTTTGACTTTTGGCTCCTCTCAGTGGTTCTTTATCATGTTCAGGTTTTGCTTCTGAGTCTTGTGTTTTATAATTGGTATTTCCCCATGTTCTTTGAGTCTAGTTCCTCTCAGTGGTTCTTCATTGTGCATTCAGAGTGGTTTTTTAAGTTGCTGTTTTTCATGCTCTTGAAGAGATGCTCCCTTTGAATCTTGCTTCTTCTCGGTGGTTCTTCTAGATGCTCTCGAAGAGGTTCTTCTGGGTCTTGATGCTTCTAAGTGGATATTCTTCATGCTCTGCTTAGGGGGCTGGCCCATGCAAGGATATGTCATGAGAAACCGTTTATGCTTGCAAAGAACCCGGTGCTTCTTCGAGATATTATGGTTCTTTCCTAAGGAACCCTTGACAAACTGCTTTGTCTGTGGTGTCCTTGTTGTCCTCTGTGCTTGTTTCCACTCGAGGACAGTGCTATATTTCTGACTACATTTCTGTTCGGTTTAATCGTGGAGCTCCTTCTGATGGGAAAATAGCTTGTCCATTTGGTTTCGGTTCTCCTGCCAGCTCTTCGCCCGAGTGTGTCATTTCGTTTGATGTGTCTTGTAGGTCTGCAGCTTAAGTGCCTCCATGTTTTTAACCTTCTTGTTCAGCCTGGCTTCAACCTGAGCCGTGTTCTGTCAATTATGGGCAGGAGGGCTCCGGAATATGTAAATGTATTTGTTTATGAAACGCGTTGTTGAAGAACGAGGCAATTATCACTGAATGTTAAAAGCAGACATTATCACTGGTTGAAGTGCATTGTTTTAAACTGTGAGGGGATGGTTTGGACGGGGATGGTCGAGGCCACAGCATAGATTAAGTTCAAATTAAAATACAGGATCATTACTGTAATTATTGTAAACAGACCTGTTTACTTTTAATTAAAGGCTTCAATTCTGGTGTTACTAATGGCTGCATTCACTCATCTTCAAATAGTTGCACCCAGAAGGACGTGTGGGACTGCAGCTCTGTTGTGAAGGAAGATGAAGGTGATCAGGATCAATAACTGATGATAACTGTAGTCTGATCTGATCAATATTTATTGATCTACTCATACAGAAGTGTCTCTCAGGACTCTGCATGGAGGTGTAGAGGTTCCTAATGGTGTCCTGTGATGATCCATCCCATGCAGCTTGAATGTTCCCCCTCAGTTCTGCAGATGGTGTGGTAGGGGTGGAGTTTTGATAGAGCGTCCAATAGCGTCCCACACATTTTCAATCAGGGACAGGTCTGGAGATGTGGAGACGATTCGTTGGTTGCCTCCAACAAGACAAAAGTGGGACCCACTGCCTTTGAATCCATGAGAGGCTGGCATGACATCATCGCAGTCTTTAGTCACATTTACGTGTTGTTAAGGGCAGTCATTGCATTCATGATTGTCAATGAATGCAATCAAACATGGACCTGTAGGCACCATGTCTTATTCCAGATGTGAGTTAGAGGTGTAGAAAGTCCCCCAGCACTGAGCTGTGGAGCAGTGGATCTGGGTTCTCTGGAACTACGGAGCTCCATCCAGTACATCTGTGATGAGTTGGGGAGTCGGGATGAGGTGAGGTGGGGATCATCCAACATTCTGGTCAGTTGGAGACAGTGACTCCAACAGAAGCAGGGTGGACTTTTTTTAATACCCTTGATGTCAGAAGAAACCGTGAATGAGCAGGTGTCCCAAAACTTTTGTCCATGTAGTGTATTGCTCTAAAAAGCCCCTTTTTAATATTTATCCATGTTTCAAAGCTCAGACGAGCAGATCTGTTATTAAAATGATCTGCATGTCGCTGGAGATAATTGATAGTGACGGCTCCAGTTCGCACCTGTCGTTAGTGTTCTTCAGACACCAGACAAGGCGGCAGTCAAATGCAGGGCTCGGCCGCGCAGCAGGTCATTAAAAATAACAGCGCTAATGAGCACTAATTGAATGCAGTGATGATCACCTGTAGTTTGGAATCTGCGACAGCGTGTAAGGTAGAGTGTGCAGTGAAGCAAGGAAGAGGCTGGAAGAGGCATCTAAGGAACACACACACACACACACACACACACACACACACACACACACACACACACACACACCACACACACACAGGCTTTTTAACACAAGATCCACACTTTGCAGGCAGTTATGAGCTTCATACCTCAGGATCAGAGTAACCTACAGACATGATACACGTCATACACACTTTAAGAATATCTAACTATGGAAATGGAACTGAATTAAATCCCAGTTTAAATACTAAAGGAGCTTCCAGTGCATGTTTACTGCTCTGTCCACATGAACATCATCAACCTGCATACAGATTCTGACTGATCAGAGAGAGGGGGCGGAGCTGATGTTCAACCTGCATACAGACTCTGACTGATCAGAGGGGGCGGGGCTGATGATCAACCTGAATACAGACTCTGACTGATGCCAATTCCCCAATCTTGTTCATGCCAGTTCTCCCCCTACCACATGTGATGCACCCGACACATGCTTCCTCCAATACGTGACCTCATCCTACCGCCTCTTTTGAAACCGCTGCCATTTGCATCATCGCTGGACAGGAAACATTGCTTGGAGGAAAGCGCCGGGTCCCCAGCTCTGATGCAATGGCTAACAGACGCCTGTGCCGACCAGCATCACATTGAGTGTGATGTGGAGAGAGAGCGCCATCTTCCCACCCAGAGAGGGAGAGCAGGCAGATTTCACTCTCCCTCTGACTCTGGCTGCCGATGGCAGGCAGCAGGATCCTCGGATCGTAGTTACATCGGTTTAGACTGCAGCTTTATTGAGCTTTAAAGCCTAAATCTGCTTTGCTTGAGGAAACAACCTTCATATAAATTATATTACAGAAAGACTGCGTTGAATCAATGGTTACCACTCGTTTTTATTCTGTTCTTTTTTCTACACTAAAGTAGAGCTGTATTATTACCATCCACTGCATATGTTGTGGGCCCAGGAGTCATCCTTATGACATTTCCAGCTGCCTCCCTGCCGTGTATGTCATATGGTAATAGGCTCTATGTTATTTTGCCATTTTTTGACAAATATGTGTCTCTGTCAGCTCGGGGGATTTCCTCTCCATCTGAAGATGATTCATTGTGCTCTGGGTTGTATCCTCCTCATCTTCGTCTTCAGATATCTCTTTTAAATCATTGATCTCTTGTTCTGATTTATCTGATTTATGACCTGTTCGGCACTGAAACGTGCTCGCATCTCCAGCAAAGAGAGAACTGGGGGTACTGTCACCTGCCCAGTGTGTGTGTGTGTGTGTGTGCTTGTTTTTGTGGTTTTTGGGGAATTTTTGGGAAAAAAAATCTAATTTCATATTGAAAAAAGACCATTAAGGGCGTTTTCTCTGTAATTAAATGCAGCAGCAGGTCATTTTTGGCATTGTTGCGTAATTAAGCAGCGGTTGTACCTTAAATCTGCAGCTGTATAATCATGCAGATGCTCCACTGACCGTAAAGGCCTCAGCACACTTGCTGTGAAATAACAATGACGTTAAGATGATTGAAAAGGATTCTAACTTCGGTTCTAGCTATGGTGCTTTATGAAGCCAGACAGCCAGGACAAAGCTGTGTGAAATGGAGGGATATGTTGCCACGAGCATCTTCGCTCTGATCCACTGTTTGTTTGGTTTTTTTTTTTTTGGCCACTGAGGTTTTTCCAATTTCAACGGCAAAAAATTGATCTCAACCCGTTTTTTTTCCTCCCGATTTCTATCTGTGAGTTTAAAATAACAGAGGTTTCTCTTCAAGGTTGACCATTGTCAGTTCATCGCATGCCTCTTTTTTCCGGTGAATCACAGCCCTCTGCAGAGTTTGCCCAGCTGCAAGGTACGACACGGCAGGTGACGGCAATTACGTCACATTGTTCACTGGAGCCAGGCAGTTATCCTCTTTGCATGAAGAATGCTGAGGTCTTAAGAGGGAACAGGGTGTCTCTTTCATTCCCACTCTGGAATGTTGCTGCTTGAGTAGTAGTGTAAAGTATTTCCTGCTGACCATGTGCATCCCTTCATGCCCACAGTTTACCATCTTCTAACACTACTTCCGGCATGATGGTGCATCCTCACAAAGCACAAGGCTGTCAAGATGATTTCATGAACATCACAATGAGTTTAGGGTTCTTCAGTTCTGGTTCTTCTCAGTCTCTGGATCTGAAGCCAATAGAACACCGTTGGCATGTGGTAGATCAGGAGATTCAGAGCATAAAGGTACTCCTGATCAATCTGCAGAGATTGTGAACATTTTTCAGATTCCATTTGACCCATGAAAATCCAGGTGGAAACACACCTGAGACTCATTGTGTTCAGACACATTCGGTGGTGGTCAGAGACGGATCTCATCGACATCTAATACAAAAAAATGTTCCTCTCTGTTTCTCCATCTCTGCAGTCCAAATGGTTTGTCACATTTTCCGATCGAGCCATAGAGCCATAACGGGAATTGGAGAACCATTTGTTGTCCCGCAGCATTGTAGAACCTTCTAGAACCACCATCATTCTGCTGTCCACAGGCTCCCAGAGCAGAATTTTGATGAGATAATGTACAATGGAAATGAGGTACATGTTGGTGTATTTCTTACAGGGGAAAGTAAAATCAGTCACACTGCCCAGATACTATGAGTTATGGCAGCATCAGTTGAGACTCATCAGCCATCTGGAATTGGGCCGAGTGTAGATTATACTCGGCAACTAGAAAGTTGGCAAAAGCATCTCGGGCCGATTCCCGTATTATCCAGGGTGCTGGCGAAAGGAGCCGAAGCCAACTCAGCAACCGTCATGCAGCACTTTGCTCGGATGTAAGCCAAGCATTTGGGCCAGAATCGGACCGAGATTCAGAGCGGTTTGGTGGATGGGACTCTGATGTGTTTGGCCCGATTCATTTTGATCCGGTTGGGGATGCAATTAAATGACTCCTGTAAGCAGAATCTTTCCAGAAGCTTACTGGATACAACAGGCCTGTTAATGCCAGGTGTCAACAGTCAACATGGAGCAGAAATGAATGTTTTCAGTATCTTCTGGAACCCATACCATGAAGAACTGAGGCTGCTGGTTTCAGAAACAGCATAATTATACACTCCTTCAGCACTTTATTAGGAACACTAATGCTGGTTTAAGTGTATAAATGTGGTGTCTTCATTCTGAGACACTTGTATGTACAGCTTAAAGACTAGTCCTCCACAATCCATTGGCAGGAAGAGTAGTTCCCTACATATAAAGTGAGTTTGAGAAGAGCTGTGCACTGCTTGGTGTTAAATTAAGAACACTGTGGGCTGACGGCCATCAACCTAACATTAATCACAGTGTCTGAATACAGCAGGGTAGAGACGGTGCATCTGCAGAGACAGGTCAGGCAGGGATGAACCGGGACTGTCAGAGCTGGGTCTTCATTTTGAATCATACATCCCAGAATTTGGTCAAAGTAAGGCCATATTTGATGGCACCGGGGGTGAAGGCACTATCTCCAGTACTTTTGATGATGGTGATCATCCAACATCCTGACCTCACTAATGGGGTTGTTGCTGAATGCAATCAAATCCTCATAGCAATGCTTATTTAATGTATTTACTATGATTTCATTTCTAACAACGGATTCAAACTGACATTACCACTCACACTCATAGCCATGTATCTAGAACCTCCAGAAGTGATCATGAGGGAAGTTGGTCCCACCCACTGGCAGTCAGAATGCAATTGCTGGATTATTGTAATGGCTGAACTTGGTTAAATGGATGGTTAAATGGTTGCATGCCTAGTTAAAGGGTTCTTCGTGTTGATAGATGATTCTTAGTGACATATCTAGAACTTACAGAAAGCACAGTTGTGTATTACCTCAAGAAATGAAAAATTGATTCTTGTGTTACTTGTGTCTAATTATTCTGGGGGGAATCTAAAGTGTAAAGGCTTCGATCCAAATCCTGGAGTCCTAACCAATGGGAGAGCAATGGACTAATCTGCTGGAAATCTACAGGGGTCTTAAGCCCCCCAGCATTGAGCTGTGGAGCAGTGGAACTGTGTTCTCTGGATTGATGGTGCTCCATCCAGTACGTTTAGGATGAGTTAGGGTGGAGATCATCCAATGATAACCTCACAGAATGCAATCAGATCCTCACTGCAATGCTCTGAAATCTACTGGACAGTAGATCCTGGACAGTAGAGACAGTTACTCTTTATACCCTTGATTTCAGAAGAAGCAGTGAACGAGCAGGCGTCCCAATGCTTTAGTCCATATGGTGGAACAGTAATGGAACCTGTTTAGATAGATAGAACTTTATTGTTCACTGTTTTTCTGTTGCTGTAATTGAAGAACTATTTAAACATTCACAGGGTTCTATACAATCTAAGGGTTCTACACAGTTACTGAAGAACCAAGCAAAGTACATGTCTGTGGTTGGATTCTGTTGGATGGACAGTGCAGGTCTGACCCACCTGAACGCCCCCTCCCCTCCTCTCTCACACACACACACACACTTACAATATGAAACCACAATCATTCACACACACACTTTCATCAAGCTGTGTTTCAGCAGCGTCGTCATGGCGATGACAGGCTGAAGGGGAGGTGTCCTCTGCCCCCTGGCTGTGTGTAATGAAGACGCTAATGAGAATTTACGCAGCCGCTGCTGTTTCATCATCCCCTTCTTTTTCTCTCTTTCTCTCTCTCTCTCTCTCTCTCTCTCTCTCTCTCTCACACACACACACACACACACACACACACACACACACACACACACACACACA
>JAVGWO010000438.1:0-10380 GCA_034509495.1 Acestrorhynchus altus | reverse complement strand
TGCTGTGAGATGAGCAGTCTTTCAGCTTCAGTATTAAGAATAATGAAGGCATTGGCTCTGTATGTTAGTTTAACTTGAACTGATAGATAAAACTTTCCTACTGGTGTTACTGGTGTCTGCTGTTGGATCATGCAAATGAAGAGAAGATAAACAAATGCTCACAGGCTGAGAGAGAGAGAGAGAGAGAGACAGAGAGAGAGAGAGAGAGAGAGAGAGAGAGAGAGAGAGAGAGAGAGAGGTGAATATAGAACAGTGGTTAAGTTAATGCAAAATGTTGTGGTCAGTGTTTGGTCCATAGCAACGTGAGAAAAAACAGCTCTTACAGGCTGTGTGAAAAGCCACTCACAAACAAACCAAACACCCTCATGAGACTACAGTGGCCTTATTTACTCTCAGTCTGACTGGCTCTTTCAGCACAATCATGGGTCTTTCAGTGAAGTCTGGATGCCAGATGTATTAATAGTGCTCTGGAAAGATCAGAAGAGAGCTAAGAGACTCTCAGAATGCTGCTCAGACTAAATGTGTCTTATTTCAATAAGTAAAAATAATGGAACTGTGTGGAGGTGAGGTTGCAGGGACAAAGGACCAGCCCCTTACCTGAGCCTGGAAACCACCTATGCCTGAGCTGACACATGAGATGTGAGTGTGCTGTGCTCGGGAGCCCTCATGGGGTTCATGTATCAGTTGGTTCTTGGTGTTTGATGTGTAAATAAATGCCACACTGGGTTTCTCAAACATGTCTGTGTTGCTTCTCTGTTTAGCTGAACACCAGGTTACTCTGGTTATGTCCTCTCCCCATGGGTCATGCCACAGTAGATACTAGACATACTAAGTAGTAAAAATGGAGTGAAAGATAAGGAATTCACTATGAAGTAAAAACAAACAAATAAACTACAATTTCATACTTGTTTGTGTTGACTAATCGGGGTCTTAATTTATTCAGGCCTAAGGATGTTTGCATTAATGTAAATGTATCATATCTGAAAAAGTCACAGTTTAGAACGTAAGGCTTAGTTGATTTCAGGAAATTCCAAGGGATTCCCAGTTCACTCAAAATGGTTGAATAAGGAAATGAGGGGAACTAGGTTTTATGTCCAAGTGGCCGATATTGAGGAACTCAATGATTCAGTCACTGGCTCTGTTATATAATAATTGAGCTAGACGTCCTTCTGTGGGTCGTGTTGTCTGTAAAAGTCTAGATGGCTTTTTTATATTTTTTTTACACACACACACACACACACACACACACACACACACACACACACACACACACACACACACACACACACACACACACACAGAGAAGACAATGTTTCACTACTGTATGTGTTTTTTTCAAAAATTCTTTATTGTAATATTTACATTTATGAAATGTTGGACACATAAAACCCTGAATTACCAGCAGAGTGAGGGAGTGGGGGGAGGGTTTACCAACAGTCACAATAGACAGACAGGAAGGTTAATGCATGAATGGACAGATGGTTAAGGTTTACTGTAGGTGGGGTTGTTTACACTGTGTCAATAATCCCTTCACATGTGTGTATGAGCCTGGAAGGCATTGAGTATGTGTGTGTTATCTGTTCTTTTTTTAACTTCTGCTTTTAATTTTTGTTCATGTATTCTCTGTGATTCAACTATAAACCACCAACATAAAGAAGTTACAAGGGGAAACAAAATGAGGAACTAGATACTAAATCAGCTAAAGTGACTGGCTGGAGAACTAAAGGAAGACTGAACTGCAAATAAAACAAAGAACAGCAGGTTATCATCTCCCTGAATCATTGAAAGACTACATTTCAGTGCTTTTTGAGGAATCTACAAGTAGTAAAGTTCTAAAAATGTGTACACTATTCATCTTTTCAGGATGATTTTAGTGATTTTTCTGGGTATTTTTCCAGACATTTGTAACTGACTCACCTGTTCATCTGATACAGCTTGGTGCACCCTGTGGAAAGAACAGATGCTGACTAAGTAATGATGGAAGAATGATCAACAACACAGTTTATTTTTCCATCATGGTTCTCACTCCTGCAGCTTTCTTTAATCACTTTAGCCAATAAACGCATTAGACTTGGTGCCAGTAGGTTCATATTTATTTGCTTCTGGGAGTCCTATTCTATTGGCAGTACTTCTCTCCAAGGACTAATCAAGCTGTGTGTGTCTGTGTCTGTGTGTATGTGTGTGTGTGTGTGTGTGTATTTGCACATCACAGTGGATAATTAGAGTAACTGAATGCAGTCATTAGACAGGGTATCCAGAATGGTTATGAAGTGTATTTGAATAATGAATTTGATTTGTGATTAACTGCCAAATGTGACTTTGAACTGATCATCCAGTCATACTTCATGGTTCTGGCTTTATTCTGGAATAACTTGATTGGTGTTTTGTTGATGTTGTGCTCTGTAGTCACGCTAACAGAAGTCAGTAGCTCTCTTTCCCTCACATTAAGCGGAAGTGGTGGTGGGTTTCAGCTCAAGCGTGGTCTCAGAGTCTCACAGCTTAAACCTGCCAAGACAAATGGCACAAGATTGACTACCATAGACACTAAACCATGACATTATCATGAAAGTTCTATATAAGAGTAAATGCAGTCTGTTACTCTGAAATAAAAAGGATTTTTAAATGTACAATTTTACTCTTTTCTAGTTGGGGGTAGATGTTTAAATAGTGATCATCCTGACAAAAACAACTTCCAGTTCAACCTTGTTGACTAAATTTTTGACCAGCTTAGGTTATGCTTTAATTTACATTATGTTTGATGGTTTAGCTGCTCTACAAGCATGATGTAGCTCTACAACCAGTTTGGCCAAGCTTGACTAAGCTGGTCGACCAACATGTCCAGCCTTATCAAGTATTAAGTATGAAGTTCATCCAGCATGACCAAGCTGACTGACCAGAATGACCAGCAAGACTAAAATCAAATGCAACACAAGCTATTTTGGACAAGAACGTTTACATGTATGATTCTGTAATATATTTACAGTGTTTAGAAAGTACCCTGCTGAATAACAACCTGATCAGTTCACGCTGTACCAGCTAAAGCTAGTTGACCAACTAAGCTTACAGTATGTTTTCACTTAGATTAAATTGTTTAGCTGGTGTACAAGAATGATCAAACTGATCAAGCTAAAGAACTACTATGACCAAGCTTGACCAAGACCTTTTGACCAGCATTACCAGCATGTCGAACAACCAAATCCAACAACAATATGTAGGTCAAGAGTTGGTAAAGTAGCTGGGTATATTTTCATCTGGATGACCAGCATTCAACTGTTTTGACTACTAAAGATGAGCTTAGACTGAAACCAGTTACCAGCAAAAGCTGCTGTTCAGCAGTTTATACAGTGCAGTCATTTAACTATGAACTTTATTAAATTAGTAATTAATGACTTATAACTAATAATGGAACACTGAAAACATAAAGAGTAAAAGAGTAAAATGGAGGGATATTCAGCACAGACAGGAACAGACATAACAAAAAACACTACAGCTGGAAATGACTGGGTGATTGCAAACAATGAGAAAAATATAGTATTAAAAATAGCCTTATTGCAGGCAAAGGTGGATTACAGCTTTTAAACAATTCCTACAAAATGTGTATGGAAAACAACCACTTTCTAAACTGTGATTGGATAGTTGAAGAGAGAGAGAGAGAGAGAGAGAGAGAGAGAGAGAGAGAGAGAGAGAGAGAGACTGGGTGTATTATAGCTTCATGAAGCTGTGAACACAATGGAGTTCAAGGGTCTGTTCATGATGACTGATAATGGAAGATAAAAATGTCTCCAGTTTTCAGGATTGGAGTTGTTTTCTGTCTGATTCACTGTAAGTCTGCTTTCTGAACCTATTCTAAACAGAGCTCTCTGTGTTCAACTGTTAGAAAAGAGACACAGACACTTCTTATAGCTTTATTTACTAGAAGAAACAGCCTGAATGTTCTTTTATTCAGTTGAGCAGGACTAGAAGAAGGGGTATCAGAATTAGATGATGTTTTAAACTGCATCCAACAGAATGTGTTGAGAATACAGTTCAGTTCATGTCTAACACACTTTTCCAAAGCTAATGTACAAGACTGATCAGTCTGATAAGAAAACATAGACATGTAGAGAATATCTAACTGTAGCTGTACTAAATGTGCAGCACATTCAGTCTCAGTACTGCAGAACAGACCTGGTGAAGTCCATTTACCTCCAGTATCTCTTACACTGAACTTCTTTACTTCCACTGTATCAGGTCTGCTGTTCACAGCTGGAGAAGAGGCTGTTAGACTGCAGGAGCTGGAGGGAAAAACTGTAACCATTCATACTGGATTAACTGGAGTTCAGAGTGAAGCTCAAATAGTGTGGTTCTATGGATCTGAGAAAGTAGATATAAAGATAGTGAACAGTCAGATCTTTAGAGGAGAGATTGTTACAGACTATAACAGAGACAGATTCAGAGACAGACTTCAACTGGACAGAAACAGTGGATCTTTAAACATCAGAAACATCAGCAGAGAAGATTCTGGAGTTTATAAATTACTGATCATTACTGGAACAACATCAGACTGGAGTTTCATAGTTAAAGTCTATGGTGAGTAAATATGGTTTCCTTTATTGTTTCTGCAGTTTGAGGTAGAACATGAATGAGCAGAAGTGGGCTCAAGCTGGAGAAGATACTGCTCTGCATCAGGATGAAAAATATGTGTTTAAAAATAAATGTGGTGTTTTACATTGACATGCCAAAAGTCATGGGATATCAGTATGTAAATGGAAAATGAAGTGGTGTTAGCTGTTGTTTATTAGGAATTGTTAGTTGCATGTTATCAAAAGACTATTATATATGTCAAATAAAGTAATTAACACTTATTATTAGCTGTAGTCTAAGATTTCTTCAGGATTCTGCAGTTTAAGAGACCTGAAATATGGACAGTGATGTGCTTGTTATGAGAAGTTATAGTATAGTTATATATGTGCATATAGATCCACTGTACTTGCACACAGTAAATCTGCATTTAACTCATCTACACAATGAAACACACACATACCCACACTAGTGAATTCACTACTGTGCAGTGAGCAGTGAGCACTCCTGCCCAGGGCAGTGGGCATCCATGGCGCTCAGGGAGCAGTTGGGGTGTTAAGTGCCTTGCTCAAGGGCACTTCAGTCACAACACTGCAAGTTCAAGAACCTTACAGTCATAAGACTAATTCTTAACAGCTTTAATATGAGCTCATCAGACAGATCAGACAGTCAGCAGTGTATAATAAGTAGAGGCACCATAGAGCTCAGACATGCTGTTCATCACCCACAGGAATTCTCAGGCCTGTTTAAACCTGTCTGAATTTGATGATCAGATCAGCAGTGGCTGTGAACACTTTCTACCAACCAGAAATTGACATTGTGGTTTATATTATTTAGTGTATTGACACCACAGTGGTTAATGGTTGTAATACAGTGTAAAACTTCATTTTCTCTATTCTGATTTGGTATTAATGTATTTATTGTTTTAATTTTATAGCTGCAGTATCAAAGCCAGTCCTAAGGAATCAAACTGAAAAACATTCAAGAAGTTCCAGAGAGTCGTGTTCTCCTCTGTGTTCTGTGAAGAACGGGGAGGATGTGAATCTGTCCTGGTATGAAGAGGAAGAGAGAATCTCCAGCATCAGTACAGCAGATTCCAGTGATTCCAGTCTAAATCTTCCTCTGAACAGAAATTTCTCAAACAGCTACACTTATACCTGTGTGTCTCATAATCCAGTCAGCAATCAAACAGTTCAGCTCACCCTTACAGAACTCTGTCATTTTAACACAGGTAGGTCAACATCAGTATTACAATGATTGTCACGTAAGGCAAATAAAAAATTGTGTAACGCTACAATTTGCTTGAAACAAAAGGAAAATTCACGCTGTTCTCATTTTCCCTGATATATCGTTCACATTATATCTGCCATGTATCCCTTTTTGCAAAATGAGGTACACAGGGCTTATTATTAATCATGTCATGACCAATCTGAAGACATGTGGTAAAAATGTATATTTTTTTATATCACAATAAATCGCAGAACAAAATTTCACAATGGCAGCCCTAATTAATATACTCTTTCATTTACAAAAAATCTGAAAACTTCACTAATTACGCTGGTGGTCTACTGATTAAGATACTGATGCACTTTTTATTGGAATAGTTTAAATTATTCATTTCAATAATATTATTGTTCATTATTATTATAAGTACAGTTGGGCAGAAGTCACTGACTGTCATCCTGATCTCTGTTGGACTGTTTGTGGTTGTACTACTATCATTAGTGTGGTTTTCAAAAAAGAAGAGAAAACAATCAGGCAAGAAATACTTTTTTTCTTCAACAACTGTTATTTTTCCTTACTGTTTTTTTGTGATACAGCTTTTCACACATTTATAAAGACACTCTTCTGTCTCTAGTTTCTGAAGATGCTGAAATTAATTATGCTCAGTTGAAAACTGCACCCCAGAAACCTGAAGAAAGGGATAATTCAACAGAGGTAATTTTATATGCATACATACTGTATTTAGCTGTTAATAGTAGATAATATGTTAATATGCATGAATACAGTACTTACATTACTGGTTTGGAGGTCAAACTTTGTAAATATGAATGAGAAATTTCTTTTAGAAATTCAAATGTCCTCAAACACCTGATGAGGCAGGTTGGACCGTTAAACTAGTCTTGCTGGTTCAATGAATTTGACATGTGTGAAATACAGAGAACTTTATATAGTAATATAAGTTTTAATTTGAGATCCAGAGTAATTAATCCTGGGGATTTTTTAGGGACTTCCAGGGTAAGATTATATGTCCACATGTCTGTTTGTGGTAAAACACAACACCATCCAAATGCAACTTGATTCCGGAGTCATTATAGCATCTACTTTTTCAGTCAGGCTACAGAAACATATTCAATTCCCTGCATCTTTTAATATTATTCTAAAATTGTTATCAAAGTATCACCAAGAACTTATGATGAAATTATTAATGAATCTACAGCTTGGTTAGGATGTAAGTATTAGCAGAGTTGGGTATTTCAGATCTATCAAGTCAAAATCTGCTTGGGTGGCTAAGCTACAGAAGAGCTACCAACACAACTGGAGGCAGATTTTGACTTGTTTAACCTGAAATACCCACCTCTGCACATTAGCCAAGTCAAAGCACAAAAGCCAAATGAAAGTGAACAAAGAATGTTTATAGAGTTTATAACTGTAATCTAATGCTGTGTTTTACAGGAAACTGGTACCAGAGTTGAACAGGATGCGTCAGTGGTGTACTCGGATATCAGAAAGTGATTCTTTTAGTCATTGTTTAACTTGTTTCCATTACTGCACTGAATTTGTGTAATTTTTTTAACTTTTATTAAAAACACTTGTAGTATAAAAAGTATTCCATTGCTCAGTTTTATATCTTTTTTACAGTTCAGTGAGATTTACTATGAAGTAGATTTACTGTCTGTTTTGTTCCTCCTGCCCAAACTTGCCCAAGCATTTCAGTTGTGGTTGATCTGATCTCCTCATCATAGGCATTTTCACAGACTTGTACTTGCACAATGACCACATCTCACATAATACCTGCTGGTGATCCTATGGGATCTTGACAACTGAAGAACAGGGTGAAATAATGCTAATAATGTATATAGAGAAACAAATGGACACCAGTCTAGACTCATAGAACTACAAAGTGCTTCTGTATGGTAAGAGGAGCTGATCAAATGGACAGCGAATGAAATAAGGAGGGGGCCATAATTTATACACTGATCAACCAGAGCATTAATGAAACATTGCACAACAACAACAACAACAATAATAATAATAATGATAATAATATTAATAATAATAATAATAATAATAATAATAATAATAATAATAATAATAATAATAGTAATAATAATAATAATAAAAGTAGCAGTAATCTCCCCAAAACATAAAGCAGGGGAAAAACATGTAAAGATGAACAGACCACAGCTACCATGTGTTGCAAGTAATTAAAGCTCTGTACCTTCAGTTAAAATCTATGGTCAGTCAAAGCTTTTTGAACAGTGATGATCTTTAATACTTTAAAAATGTTTAAGTTAAATATTAATGCTGTCATACTATGACCAGCAGAATCCTTAAAACAGACAAATTACTGATTTAATAACTTTATTTTTATTAATTACTCAGTTCAAATTCTCTATGGTTCAGCTGAACTATGTGTGCATTTACTCAATAGTTTCAGTCTTAGCTTTCTGATAAAAGCCTAAAGAGTTGTCAAGTAAACCTGGAATTAGGGATAAAATAATACATTTCAAACAGCTTATACTTAAAAGTCACGCATAAATAAATGCAATGATGTAAAAATATAAATGTTTAATTTAGACTCAAAATATAAAAATCTTTGTGTATATATTAAAATGTTTATGAACTAAATAGAATACAAATCCTATAATGTTAAGAGTTTTCTTCCATCTGATGGAAAAACAATAACATAATATTTATGTTTAGAATATTTATAACTTAAAAAGCCAAAGAGACAATTAAACATGAAAATATTCTGTTAAACTCTTGATATTACAGACTCACTTACAGAATGTAATTTCTCAGTTATTCTACTTTTTGGTTCTCAAAACGTCTGGCTCTATTTCACATCCATAAACTGATCAGAAGTGGAGTCTGAAATGAACTGTTTGGTGAAGTCAAGCAAGGCTTTCTCCATAAGCATGGCTATTATAAGCTCACTTCATGGAATTCCCCCTGATCTTTCCTGTTGTTATTGAGGGAAGAGCAGCAGGGCGTTGGCTGATGACAGTAAATGAACCTTTATATACAGCACCCCCTGCTGTAATGTTTCATGATGTTCAGCCAATGGCATTTTCATTTTAAAATTAATGAATCATTTATGTTCAAAGGACCAGCTTTATATTTCAGTTCAGCTTGTTATTAACATTATATTTCTAAATCATTTAAATAGTACAGTAAATGAGAAATTCAGAAAAGGTCAGTTTATTCTTCTGATTTTAACATAAAAATGTTATACTTTCCAGTGAATTCTACATATGATACACTTTGTCACAGTATTGTTTTTGCTGGTGTAAAACCAGTTCAATCTAAATTGAAATACTGATAACAACATCTTTAATGCACTCATGGAGGAAATGTACAATATAAAGTATTCAGTCTGAAAAAACATCATCCCAATCATGTTAAAGTCACTAAAACAGTGGATGAGTTTGTAAAATAATTTCACATCATAGTTTTTCTTTTTCTCTAGTCTGATCTCTAGGATATCTAGAGTAAATCTGACCAATTGCTTCATCTGATAGTTTAGTAAATTCTCCCCCCTAAAAAAAAAAAAAAAAAAAAAAATACTGCATAAACAAAAATGATAAAATATCCCAAAATATGAATAATCATCATCATCACAAATGTATACAATATGACATTATTGTTATTATTATTATTATTATTATTATTATTATTATTATTATTATTATTATTATTATTTAAACAGAGAAAAAGGCTTTACCTGTTAAAAGTCTTAGATCAGATCTCACACCACCAACCAATCAACCTCATCCTTCAGATAATGTCATCAGACAACAGATGGTTCGACAGTTGTTCTGTATTCTGTATTTCATTCTTTAGTTCTGAGACTGAGTCGGTTCAGTAGACTAGCTCTGCACTCCAACCAGCTTTGGACGAAATACGGAAGCAGCACGAACTTCTACGAACATCTCCTCCTTCATTGTGACGTAGAATAACTACGTCATCCTCGTTACAGCACAGTGATGTCCTTTACTCTCTTCCATTCAACAGATTCTCTAGAGAAACTGTACAAATATAAGTAATGTGTTCAAATCAGAACCTGATCATTCTTTAACAGACACTGATATTACACTCATTAATATTAGTCTTCACTTTTAAAACTCCCCCCCACACACACACACACTTCACTGAGTTCCCTGTTAATCCATTTGTAAAGGAAGCAGAAATCATAAGCATTTCCAAAAGCAGGTTGGAGACATGCAGTAATAAAACCTTGAGCTCAAACCAATGTTCTCTCCTTCTTCATAGAGACCACATCAACATACAGCTTTGGTTTCCTCCTCCATGGTGATGAACAAGCACATTTAAAGACATTAAAATAAACAAATTAAATGTATTTCCTCTTTTGATATAGAAAGTAAGCTCTTCATTTATAGTTTTCTGAAAGAGATTCATCAGTTGATGAATACTCAGAATGTCTGTGTGTACACTGATTTTTGATTGTCCAATCGTCATATTCCATCATTGAAAAATTACAGATTCAGCAGTACAAGTTATTAATGAAGAAGAAAATTCAGCTTCACATACCACTCTGCTGAGGTTCTCCATCAGTCAGGTTAGAAAGTATGTCAT
>JAVGWO010000436.1:0-10388 GCA_034509495.1 Acestrorhynchus altus | reverse complement strand
TATATATATATATATATATATATATATATACTTGAACAAACCCAACATCACTCAGCAAGAACAAATGCACACATTTTGTAGAAACCCCATATTTAAATATCTGTTATTAAAGGCTCCAGTCTTAAGAAGGAAAACTGCAATTAATCTTCCTAAGACTCGAGCTATGAATAATGGATATTAAAAATTGTAATTGAGGGAGACAAAACAAATAAAGGTGTTATGCATGACAAACTGTCTAGAGAAATCTAGTATGTGTTTTTTTGTTTGTTTTTTTTTTAATTAAAATCAACACAAATAATAATTAGCCGAGTAAAAGTTTAAGAAACCACATCAGTATCAAACATGCAACATGCCGAAAGGGTACGCAGAAGCTGTAATGGAGTAAAATCATTACCTACAAGAAAAGGAGTGACCTCCACTTATAATAGTTTTAAAACCAGTAGTCATTAATCACATGTTTGTAGCTAATCTTACCACCAGTCTTTATCCTGTACAGTTACACAAGAGGAGTTTAATGTTGTTGTTTTGTTACTATTACTAGGAAAAGTTGAGTAGATTGTTAAAAGACTACAAAGAAACAACGACAGAAAACAATCAGCCAGTAGAATCCAAACAACACAGAGCACAGAGTTTATGTCTTTAGTCAACTATGCCACGTTCAGCTGAACTGCTGTGCACTGCAGGGTCCTAGATCAAAATTACCAGCCAAGTGACAGCTGAGTGTTGAACAGCTCCAGTAGCATGTTCACCTGTCACTCTTGTTCTTTCAGAGATGTGGTCAGTAGCCACGGGACTGCAATGCTGGGAGAAAAACAGACGTCACAGTCAACCTTTGTGCTCAAAAGTGACAGTTTAATTTTGTACCTCACTGATTACAACCCAAGCAAATGATGCAAGATTTAATCTGAGTATCGGACAAAGATGTGTATAAAAGACAGTACATAAAGGATGGGCACCTGATCACTGAAGATCAGTGTGAAAGGAAGCTAATAAAGTATGCAGAGAAGTTATAATATTTATTATAATTATATTATAGTTATAATAAGTGCTCTAATTTCATCAGCTGATACAATGGACAGTGAGGGCAGAGGCCCACAAAGAGGTGGTCATGAAATCATGGTTAATTGGTGTGTATATCCCAATGATACATTCATGTTCCTTCAATAAAGGTACTATGTGTGTATAAACAAACCTTGAAGATTTCCCTTTGATGATACCACCCCAGTGACATGCAAGCTACCCCCCCCCATGAAAATGTGGTGCCTCTTCTTCTAACATGACTTCAATTAATGAATTTCAAATTCGAGGTTTAAAGTTTAAGGCACTAAAATGTTCAAAGAATGTTTTCTTCGTTTTAAAGAATGTGCTGTGGACCGTTGGGAGAGAAGGCAAATATGGAGGCTTACTTTGCTTTGAATTTTGGCGTGTCATTCTGAGCTCTTGGCTCCGTGTTTATTCAGTTGTTGTTGTTGTTTTTTGGGTTTTTTTTTCTTTCTATTGCACCTACTTGAGGCACTGTGGTCTGAATAATATCAAAATAAACTGCCTTGGATATTGCATGTGCCCCTTTTTCATTTGTTTTCTCTTCCTACTGGGGAATCTGAGTCAACAACTTGACATGTAGCGAAACAGAGAGAGAGAAGAGGGGGATAGAAAGTGTGTGTGTTTGAGAGAGAGAGAGAGAGAGATAGAGAGAAAGAGAGAGCAATGAAAGAGTATAATGAAAACAGTCCCGGGTAAAAGTGCTTCAAGATCTTTCTATTCTGTCTTGCTTTCTAGCCCAAGTCTTACTTCTTTTCTCTTGTCTGCATGGATTCAGGCTGACTTGAAGGCTGCACTGATACTGTCACCCTCCTACTCGTTTCTAAAGACTTTCACCGTAATGACTGCTGCAAGTGCTTACCAGCAAGGCAACACAGCAGAGAGGAACTTAAATTAGCTGCTGAGTACAACAGAAAAGGTCTTAGATCAGACAAAAAAAACCACTCTAAACATAAACAGGTGTTTCTTAAGACCTTGGGAACTCTGATCGCTGGATCAGTGGTTTTTCCGCACTAAGGCTCTAGGGATCTCTGTTAACAGGTACTAATATCTTCCCTGTGGCATGATATTTTTCTTTTAGCATGAATAACCTTGAAAGTAGTGTGATATTTCAGTGAATGAGTATTTCTAGAGGTATAAGTACAACAGTGTCCAGAGTTTACTGAGATGTGCAATAAAAAGAGCCAAACAGACACACAGAAGTCTGGTAATAACTCTACTGTTGTGATGAACAGAAAAGCATCTCAGAATGTACAACAAGCCATACATTGAAGCTGAGCTACAACAGCAGAAGGCCTATAACTTCACTTGTAATATGTGTACTGAGCTTAAATATTTGATTCTACGCCACACAAAAATGTATCTAATGTAGCTCTAACAAATCTGTCAAAAGGTCAGATATTCACCTACAATTCTAGAAATTTTAACTGAAAGATACTTAACTCTTACTACCTGAGATTCCCACTTTTGGGGCAATTACATGCTGTTTTCAAGGCTTCTTATCTCAGGGGCAGAATAGCCTATAGACATGATACACATATCAAAACAAATAGAAAGCAGCTAACATTCACCTCTTCCCAACGGAATTAAATCCCAGTTTAGGTAGGGCAGATTGTGTGGTTTGAGACACAGATTAGATCAGCCAGTCAGAGTTAGAATGATCTGCCACACCATTTAAGGCAGAATGAAAAAAAGGGATACAGAATGGAAAACAGAGGAAAGGAACACAAAACATCTTTATGGCGATATGGATCAATAATCAATCAGTCAGTCATTATCTGCTTCATCCTGAAGCATCTACGGTTGATCCAGGGCCCACCTGGAGACACTGGACAGGGCACCAGTCAATTGCAGGGTAACACACACACACACACACACACACACACACACACACACACACACACACACACACACACACACAGACACAGACACAGACACACACACTACTGTGCTGCCCTGTTTATTATTCATATCCTGATATATTTTAAACACACAATGATATAATATACAAAAGTAAAATATTGAATATATGAGAACATGAAACATTTCTTCTGTCTTTAATATATTTAAACAAATTTCAACAAATCTCATCTCCAGTTCTTCTTTATACTTCATCTTTATGTCTTATGTCCTTCCATAGTGTGCATATGAAAGGCTGAATGAGGGAGGAGGGGAGCAGAGTAGAGGAAGAGCTGAGAGCAGGGTAGAAAATGCTTTCTGCAAGACTGAAACAGTATGTTATTGATCTTGTCCTCTTAAAACATGGCAATACACTGTGAGAATGGAACTGCGATATAATCACAATAGGGTGCTTGATGTTTGTGCTGTAGTGTGAGTCTGATGTACTGATGTACTGATTTGATCAAATACACCAGTGCCAATATCCTGTCCTATATCATGAACCTCAATTGCATTTTTTTTGGATTATACCACTGTTCATTTAATGATCACACTTTCTATTACAGAACCCTGGACAGTTACCTTGGACAGGGACAACAAGAGGCTACTTCAGCACCATGGGCAGCACCAGTGGCACAAACCCAGTGTGTAAGAGGGTTTTTTCATCTACACACAGTAAAGGTACGTGTTACATTGTGCTTTCATCAAAATGTTGTTTGAATTCAGCAGTATTTAATTACATAACTTGAGGAGGTTATTTTGAGAATTATACATCTATACCAGCAGAAGCACTCATGCACACACAAAACCAAACCCCGACACAAAACACAAAGCAAAAAAAAAAAAAAAAAAAAAGAAACATATTGAACTACCTGTTCCTTTTTTCTCCTCCTCGTTCTTTTACAACACACTCACTCACAAACACATTGTCCGTCCATTAACATTTAATGGACCCTTGTAAAACCTTTCAAACAATGACCCTCTTTCACGAAAGCTCAACCACTCTGACTCCCTTTTCCTCTTCTTTTTTTTATCATCCTCTTTTTTTTTAACCTTTTTCTTCAGAAAGCCACTACACAATTGCTCACTCTTCTCCAACCCCAAGGGATGCTCTCAATTATAGAGCAGGGAGTGGACAAAGACCTCAACAATACGGCACACACACGTGTGAAGTCTGTACTCATTAGGCCCCTGGTAATACTCTGTACTGCAGAAAGGGATTTTGAAAAAGGGATTTCTTCAACAGCTACACTATATACACCTGAAACTTTTGTCAATAAAACATTAAATGCAAAGAACCAATGCACTATACTGTATGTAGGCCCACACCGATTTCTCCCTTTCACAACTGCACAACAAATATACAGCTGTAAACAAACAGTTTATTGTAAATGATTAATTACTGAATAATAACGTTGCATTTGAAGGTACACAGGGTTAATGTAATAGCTGAGGTTAGGTCTCTTACCTGTTTTGGGGTCCACAGAAAAGTATGGTTGCCCATGTAAAACACTGTACACTACCCTGGCACTGTTTCCATAGGTGGGGTCATCGGCATCTGTCGCTGTCACTTGGAATACTGATGTACCTGCAAAAAGGAGACACTGTTACCTCTGTCCAAACAAAATGATACAGTCTGTACTTACAACAAATTATGCATTTTCAATTTCTTAAAGCTAAAAGTTACAGACTGAAGTTTCCATCCATTCACCCACTCACCCACCCGTCAGTCTGTCTGTCTGTATAGCAGAACATTGTAACCTTTTATGGATGTAATCGTGCTCGTGTTATTTCTGTTAATTAGTGTGTAAAATATGTTCTGTGGTCTGCATTTCGTACATGCTGCACAAGCAGGATAGATAACATGCTCTGCTGTGCAGCCAGTGAGCATATGAATGATCCAGAAGAGAGAATATCATGTGGTCAGATGTAATCAAAATAGAACTTTTTAGAAAAAAAAAAAAAAAGCTCAACTTGTCGTGTTTGAAGGAAGAAGAATGCTGAGTTGCATCCCAAGAACACCATACCTCCTGTGAAGTATGGGGCTGGAAACATCATGCTTTGGGGCAGTTTTTTTTTCTGCAAAGGGGACAAGATGACTGATCCGTGTTAAGGGAAGAATGAGCAGGGCCGTGTATTAAACCAGAACCTCTTTCCATCAGTGAGAGCAATGAAGGTAGAATGTGGCTGGGTCTTCCAGCATGACAATGATCCCAAACACATTGCTCGGGCAATGAAGGAGTGGCTTCGTAAAAAGCATTTTAAGGTCCTGGAGTGGCCCAGCCAGTCTCCAGATCTCAACCCCACAGAATGTTAGTGGAGGGAGTTGAAGGTCTCTGTTGCCCAGCAACAGCCCCAAATCATTGCTGCTCTAGAGGAGATCTGCATGGAGGAATGGGCCAAAATACCAGCTACAGAGTGTGCAAACCTGCTGAAGACTTACAGGAAATGTTGACCTCTGTCATTGCCAACAAAGGTTATGTTACAAAGTACATTGAGTTGAACTTTTGTTATTGACCAAATACTTATTGTCCACCTTAATTTACAAATAAATTCATTAGAAATCCTACAATGTGATTTCCTGGATTGTCTCTCATAGTTGAAGTGTACCTATAATGAAAATTACAGACCTCTGTCATCTTTATAAGAAGGACAACTTGCACAATCAGTGGCTGACTAAATACTTTTGCCCCACTTTATCAAGGTAAATTATCTGTTTACATACATTATTGAGCAAAATGTGATCATTAAAAGGGCAATTAAGAAATTCAGTGTGTTAGCACAACAATGTGTAAAGTTCTCCTTAAGGATGGCCAGTTTGTTTGGCTCCCATTCAACATCTAGTTTATCCAACCAATACTTCATTAAATGACTGTCATTGTGACTCAGGTAGTACATCAGCACATTATACATATACACATCAACTCACAACCGTATTAAAGTAAACATTTAATAAAGTAATGACAGCAGCAAGGCAAGTGACAGCTATGCATTTGCTTTTCCAATAATGTATCATTGTTGTGTGATGCACGCAGGGGAAACACATATCATGTTGAATTAGTCAGCAAATTTCCACTCTATGATATGCAGGAATTCTGTTTATGCCCCAAACATCCCAAATTCAGCATCAATTAAATAGTTTATGTAATTAAAAGTAGTTCAAACAAAGCTATTTCGCTTCAGAAAACAGAGTGGGACCACCTGGGGGACTTGTTTACTCAGTTTTTCAATCAGATCTTGCAAGGAATAAAACTGTCGGAACAATTTGAGCTGTCTTATATAACCAGGAGACATTCTGCATCAGCCAGGGACCACAAAGGCAAACTCAAGCAGTCTGTTTGATAACCACCTGCTGATCATCACACTCTTAATATATTCATGGTCATACTCCATTATATCTGCAGTGGGCACGTCGATAACCCCTCCGTCCCCCAATGAAAAACATTTTTCTTTACTTTGGAATGTCAGATATTTAGGCTATAGAATTATTCTAAATCACTGTTTACATCTGTTGACACCGTTGCTCTATATTTCCGTTTTCCTGTTCCTGTTATCGGCCTGTCTGTTTCATCTCAGGTCTGCTCCTTCTCCTTTCTTATTCTTTCCTTCAGCCACGGCACAGCCATTTACAGACTCAGGTCACATATCTGAACTCATTCATACACCATACTCGTCCTCTCTCTCTCTCTCTCTCTTTCTCTCTCTCTCTCTCTCTCTCTCTCTCTCTCTCTCTCTCTCTCTCTCATTACTGCAAACTGAGATCAATCCATCTATCTACACTGTCTGATGTTGACTTATTGCCAGCACCACAATACACTGGATGTAGCTTTCAAGGCTCACAAACAAAATGGGATTATGGAGGCTAGGGGGTTTTCCACATTTCCCTCCTCCACTTGCCCTCTCACTCTCCTTTCCCCCTCCTCATTCTTCTACAATTCTCTCTGAACATGTGATGCTACATTTTTCCTATCGCACTGAAGGTTCAGAAATCATTGCAGCCACAAGAGTGTGATTACCCGTGGTGGCGTAATAAAGCCTGAATGTGTCAAGATCAGATGCAAGGTGAAGTAACAGAACATTACACCAACAATGACGTTGTTAAGGGCTGGTGAGTATCCTGAATGAAAAGAGGAAACACCCGAAACTTGAGGAAACAAAGCGAAAACACCTTAAAAAGTTCACAACATACCTCAGAAATCAAGAAGTTTACCTGTTTGTTTTTATGTCTACAGGCTGGGTACCACTGTTCATGTGCAGCACCATAACAGGTTGGGTGAGTTTCATAGCAGTTTTGTTTCTTTACTTGGAACCTAAATGTTAGTGTGGCTATTTGGATTGTATTTTTCATGTCAGGCAGCTGTTTGTTGCAATAGAAATGCTATGCCACCATAAAGTTAATCTTAAGTTGTTGTTGTTTTTTTTTTTTAACATTATTTGTTTTAAATAATAATTATGTATTTTTCTTGGTTGAAATTCTTTGGTGAATTTTATAAGTGTAGTACTTCTACTAGCTGGTATCACAATATTCCTATTCTGCATACAGATAAACACAGCACACTGTTTGGGCTTCTGTTGTCAATACCTGGTTATACCTAATTTTAGTGAGTCAGTCATTATATTTGTCTTGAATAGGTTTATGGTGGATCCAGAACCTACCTGGAATCATTTGGCACAAAGGACAGGAATACCCCCTGTACAGGGTGCCAGTCTATAACAGGGTACAACACACTCACTCACCTAAGAGAAATTTTGAAGTCCTATTCTGTTTTTCAAGGTCTCCATCCAGTTTTTTTCCCCCTCAATCTTCCAGCATTTTTGCCCAATATCAGTCCCACTTAACAAACCCATTTTTAGCACTATTTATTTATTTATTTATTTATTTATTTATTTATTTATTTATTTATTTATGAGTAGAAAGATAAAATGATTCTCACTGGAAAATCAGCTAATGGCACAAGCAAATAAGGGACAACAGTGGTGGTACTAAAGGTAAACATGTGGGGCAACATCATGTGCCCCTAAAGTCCTGGTAAATCTGGCAGTGTTTTTAAAAAGAATGAAACTACATGCCAAGCTAAATGCCCAAAATAAAGTATCCAATCAATCACATTTCAACACTTTGTTTTAGGCAATCGTACCACATTTCACAAAATCTTCTGTGAAAATGTCCATGTTTCATGGAGAGTAACTGAAACCACAGCTAAAGGATTTGAACATATAGCCCCCTCTTTCTGCCACTTGTCTCTTCAGCTCACAGTCACAGAGAAGAAGAGATACGTTGCATGTTAACCACAAAAGAATCAATGTGCTTCCCAGTCCCGGCGTAATGGATGGAATGATACAGGCGCACCACTGACATGAACTGAAGTGAATTAGTCAATTTCACTGTCTAGGGGTGGAAATGTTCTTGCACTTGCAAGCATGGAAAATTGTAAAGGGAACCTCCAAAGTGGCAGATCACGTGGGGGTGTTCCCAGAATGCAGTGCTCAGTACCTAGCAAAAAGTGCTCTAGTCAACTTTGGTTATGGGCAACCTTAATCAGTGCATGCAAGGAGTGAAGGATAGCCAGTCTGGTGCTGGAAAAGCTACTGCAGCACAAACCGCCAGTGAAGCTGGCGCTGGCTGTCTTGTAGAGTCAATGGCATGAGGGGGACCTGCACAATATTAGGCAGGTAGTGCTTCTGTGCACTTCTTTGATCTGTTTAACAGCAGAGCACGGAGCAGACAGTTGATGACAGTAATCACTTGTCGTGATGCTTCTTCAGAGCGCTGTAGTAGTGATAGTACTTCACCACCAGTAGCTGGAATCGGTTAGAAATCTCTTTTTGCACAGCGTGTTGCTCTCAGGCCTGGTGAAAAACATTTCTATCTGAGTTTGGCAGCCAGCAGAGATGATGAAAAAACTCATCTGACTACTGACAGGGCTATTTCCCAAAGGGAGGTGAGGATAGCGTAGAGGCATGCTTGCATGAATTTGATGGGGTAATAATTCTGCAGCACTGAACCTTAGGCACAGGACCTCGAAGGGATATGGTCAGTGGGAGTCTTCTCATTAAACCAAACGCAATGTAAACGAGGCTTGGTCTGGGTTTCACGGGAGCCGGAAACGATTGTGAGGCAATATGCTACTGTAACCGTCTATGCAGTTCGGTCATTAATATCTGCGCAGTGTCCGTCTGCTCCTACAGCGCCTGTATAACCATGTTTTTATTTGAAATGTTAAGCTGCATGATTAGAGGCATATGCTTCGAAAGCAACACAAACGCAGCTGTGCAATCTCTGCATCTTTACTAACCGAGGGGCACGGCGCAGTTTCAACATTAAAATGAAGTCAGTGTGTGGGTGTGGGGGGAGAGAAGGGCATGTATGGTACCGTCTGCGTACTGTCTAGGGAAGGATAGGGCTGATCCAGTCTGTCGGAAAGGGACTTAATTATTTAAAAACGACTCAATGTCAAAATAAACCTTCGAAAATAATGTATGCTTATGCAAATATTTTGCACTCCACTTAAAAGTCATTCATCAGAAAATGTTCACATAATGTAGGACAGCTGGTGTCTCCTAATGATGCAATATATAAAAGCATACATAAGTTGTGTTATTAGAGGAGATATTCAAATACATGCTTGTTCCCAGACCACTCATTCACGCACACACGCACACGCACACACGCACACACACAAATGGCCTATTGATGCTATTGGCTGTGGGTGGGTACTGGTGTAGCAGAGCTGATCCTCTTCTAACAGACTGAGAGGCAGATGAACATCTCCAATGGAACACAACCAGAGCAACGGAAGGAAAAAACACCAGAAGTTATTTTCCCCTTCATGCTTCTCGAGCTTCCCTCTGCTCCCTCAATAGTACACCCACTCCGACAAGCTCCTCATCGATAATGATTGATTTGGCGTATGCACTGCCAGCTAAAGCAGCTAACAAGCATGAAGGATTCTGCTGTACCACTGAACTTACACAATACGTATTTATACAATACGCAAGCCAGCGTGAAGAAAAAGAGCAAAACATTTCATTAATTTTGAAATGTTGAGACTTCTGATTTTTACTGGATTCTAGTGTCATAAGGTACCCAGGGGTTCTGAATATTTTAGAGAATCTGTACAAATGACCTTATTCATGATCCCAACACAAATGGGTATTAACGGTTGTGAGGTTGGATGAGCTTTAAAAAGTGGTTTGTAAAGAGGAAAACTCACTAACTAATGTAAAACAATAGGTCAAAACAAAACAAAACAACAAAAACTATTTTAAAAAGTTTAATAACCAAACATACAGTTGAATAATAGAGAAGATAATCAATAGATTAATCCATAAAAGACAAAGTAAATTAGCCCACGTCATGTGCAGCTTTCAAATGTATTTCAAATTTATTATTATAATTATATACAAATATATATATATATATATATATATATATATATATACTGTGA
>JAVGWO010000435.1:0-10405 GCA_034509495.1 Acestrorhynchus altus | reverse complement strand
AACCCAACCTGGTTGTTACCTTCAGAGTCTGTTATTTTCAAGTACACTACTGCAGCAATAGCCTTTCTCGATGCATCACATAAGACACACAATTCTTTTCTGTCATCTGCTGAAGGCGACATTTTGGTGTATCGTATGGGAATTGAATGGTGAGAAAGTTCAGTCAAAGATGCTCTCCATGCTAACCAGGCTTCTTCCTTTTTCTTTGGTAGAGGTGTGTCCCAATCTCCACTACCTTCTGTGAGCTCTCTTAGGATCGCCTTGCCTTGAATAGTGATTGGCGTTGCAAACTCAAGAGGATCATAAAGACTGTTGATTGTAGATAAGACGCCATGTCGGGTGTAAGGCTTTATCTCCTCTGAAACTCTGAAATGGAAACAGTCCGTCTGGTTGTTCCAACCGAGTCCAAGACTGCGCTGCATAGGGAGCTGATCGACATCCAGGTTTAAATCTTTCAGATCATTTGCCCGATCAGATGGTGGAAAAGCTTCCATGACCTCCTTGCTATTTGCAGCAATCTTGTGCAGTTTCAGATTCGACTTCGAGAGTATGTCCTGTGTTCTTTTAAGCAGGCTGATGGCAGCCTCATTTGTGGGTAGAGACTTCAGCCCATCATCTACATGGAAGTCATGCATCACGAAATGCTGAACATCATGATCGACATGAAACTCACCGCTTTGGACAAATTGGTGCAGACCGTTGATTGCCACTGCAGGAGAGGGTCTATTGCCGAAGACGTGGACTCTCATACGATAATCGACAATGCTTTTGGAGAGGTCATTGTCTTCATACCAAAGGAAATGTAAGAAGTTCCTGTCCTCCTCTTTGACTAGAAAACAGTAGAACATCTGCTCAATTTCTACCGTGATGGCAGTTGCTTTTTCTCTGAAGTGGACAAGGACTCCGAGGAGTGTATTATTTAGATCAGGTCCAGTTAACAGCATGTCGTTAAGGGATATGCCATTGAACTGGGCACTTGAGTTGAAGACAACCCGGATTTGTTTTGGTTTTCTTGGGTGGTAAACACTGAATGTGGGTAAATACCACCTTTCTTCCTCCTCGCTGAGTGGAGGAGCTAACTCGGTGTGGTTATTCTCTAGCATTTTACCTATGAAGCTCAGGAAGTGTTCTCTCATTTCGGGCTTCTTGTCAAGGTTGTGTCTGAGAGATGTGACACCTTTCAATGCTTGAGATCTATTGTTGGAAAGCCGTGGGCATGGATGTTTAAAAGGCAATGGCGCTATCCAACTATTGTTTGAGTCTTTGCAAAATCCTTCCTGCATTATCTTCATGAATTGCATGTCCTGAATTGAAAGTGCTACTTGGTTGTTGTCTTTGGTTCTCTGAAAGAATGAACATCCTAGGTGGTCAGCCTCACAAACAGATGACTCCTCTAAGTATGCTGGAAGGTGTTTGCTAACCAAGAATCTACCATAATTTTCCTTCACATGAAACACATTTGGACGTCATCGAAAGAGTGAGGGGCGTCCAAGATCAGAAGTAGTGGTAAAGAATGTGCAAATTGTTGGTGGCTTGTGTACATTGCCAAGGCATACATTTCCAACTTCCACCCACCCTAAGTCCAACTTCTGTGCATAAGGTGCATTGTGAGCACCATTAACCTGTTTGCGGACCTTGTGAACACGAAGCATGTCACGGCCTAGGAGAAGCATGATTGGGGCATTTGGATCATCCTCCGGGATCAAATGCGCCAATGACTTCAGATGAGGATGGTGGAGTGCTACATCGGGTGATGGAATCTCGTCCCTATTGTTCGGGATCTCATTACACTCTATGAGGCTTGGTAATGAGAGGCGAACAGTTCAATCTAGAGATTCCACTTTGTAACCTGTAGCTCTTCTTCCTGATACTTGCTTCACTCCATCACATGTTCTCAAAGTATAAGGAGAACTCAAACTTGAGTCACTGAAGACTTCAAAGAAAAGTGAAGTCACTAGCAATCTGTTACTTTGCTCATCTAATATGGCGTAGATTCTCTTAGCTTTGTCTCTATACCTGGATGGATAAACCTTTAAGAGGCTTATTTTAGAGCATGATCTCTCAGCGAGATCTTCCCCACAAACTTGAGTACAGTGGGTTTTGACCTGTGTCTGAAGAGTGAGTTCATCCTCCCCGGCGTGCTCTGGAGGATCTACCTCTACTGCCCAAGGTACTGGCCCAGGGTGAAGTACTGTAGGGTGGCCTTAACTATTGCATTCAGCGCACAGTTCCTTGCTATATGCAGTGTGGAGGAGCAACATTTATAGCAAACGTTGTTCTCCTTCAAGAAGCTCTTACGATCTTTGATGGGTTTCTCCCTAAATGCTCGACATTTCCGCAGTGGATGTGGCTTTTTATGTAGAAGACACAATTTGATGGAATCGTCAGACTTTGAGAATAGCTCGTTTGTTTTTGGGATATTTTTTGAGATAACCTCAGTTTTATGTGTAGAAACCTCTCTATGTTTGTTCCACTTCCAAGCTGCCCTCTCAGCTCTTGGGCCAGATTGAAACTTGGATCATTCCTAATGCTTGCTTCTTGACTGATGAAATTCATGAAGTAACCAAACGGTGGATATGAAACCTGATATCTTTGTATTCTGAACCTACTGATGCCAATTTTTCCTGTAGGTGTTGCACTCTCAAAACCAACCTGACGCCGAGTTCTTTCACTTAATGCAACTTTATTCGTCCCAGTTCAGTTTTTGAGTTGTTCACACGAAGCAATCCACCATCACATGCCACAGGTGTTCACTCAGCATCACCTGCATTACAACTCTCTCTCTCTCTCTCTCTCTGCACACCTTTCCACTGACGTCATCGGTGAACTGTGACTCAGGACTGTAAAATAATAATGTATTAAACAAATATGGAAAAATAAAAACAACAATGCTCAAATCCATTTGTTTCTTACAACTTAAATTTGTTTCAGCTAAAATAAAAAATAACTAAATTCAATTATTTTCAAGTCGCAACACCCTCCCCCACTAAAAAAAATAAAATGTTGTCAAACATTTTCTTTTCTATCCCTTTCGCATTACTAACCAACAATAGAACAGTGGAACCATAGAACATTTGGTGAAAAATGAATACATGAGCATGTATTTTCTAAACATCACACAATACAGAACAGTTCTGTTGTACTTTCTCTTCATCTTTTCCTTGAATGTCTCTCATGGCAAACAGTACAAGACTAAATGTCCATAGTCCATTAATACTGACGGGTGGATAGTCCATAGAAGTATTGGTGGGCCCCCCAAAACCTTCACAAAGGGACAAGGAAAATACCATGTGCACCCAACATCATGTGTCTACATGTTACAAAGCCATGCATTCCAAAATACCATACTGCAAGTACATACAAACATTTAAACTACAAATTCTGAGAGAGTAACCTCTCATAGCTATCCAAACACTGTTTCTATCTTCTGTCATGTGTTAGTTACTACATCACCATATCTTAGGTTTAATCATAGCGACAAAGGATACATGGATTATGATCCTGCAGGGAGACCTTTACTAGCTCCTGAAGACTTTACATTCTGCCTCTTAAGTCTTCAATGGCCGACAAGTTGGCTGACCTAGTTGGTCATAGGTGTAGACTTTCCTAGGTTGTCTTACTCTCTTTGGTCTGTTTCCCCATGTTTCTTCATTACTCTGAAGCTCAAAAACGGGTGTTTCAAACTCTTCCACTATATCCTCACTCTCCTCCACCTGATCCGTTTCAGGGTGTTCCTCAGGCTCGGATATCTGCTCAGGTTCCTCCCTGACTATTTTCCTCCTTGGGCAGAACTCCTCTGCCTCTGCATTGAGGGTCGTATCAGCACATCGCACTGTTGTCCACAAGCGATAATCTTCTTCACTGGAACTATCTGAGTCTGTCAGGGGAGTGTCATGTTTGGCTTTATGATTACTCCTTGTTGCTTGTTTTATTTGGTTTTTACTCTTTTCCTTTCTCAGGTCAAGTTCATGAACTTCAGGCTCTTGTACCAGGTAAGGGCATGGTAGGAGTAGATTTCGATGTAACACACGTCTCCTCCCTGTTCCTTGCAATGGTTCAACTATGTACACTGGGCTATCTGGACCCTTTCTTTCCCTAACCACATGGATCATGTCTTCCCAGTGGCTACGCAGTTTTCCCGTGCCTCCTCTGGGTGTGAGATTCCTCACCAAGACATGGTCACCTGACTCAAGGACAGAGCTCCACGTGTGCTGGTTGTAGTTTTTCTGTCCCCTCCTTGCACTTTTCTTCATATTCTGCCTTGCAATAGCATAGGCTTCCTGCATAACCTCTCGCCACCTCTCCGCATAGTCAGCTTGCGACTGGTTCCTTCGTTCACCTTCCTTCTGAAACATAAGATCAATGGGCAAGGTTGGCTCACGACCGAAGAGGAGAAAGTATGGAGAGAATCCCATTGCCTCATGCACAGTTGAGTTATAGGCATGAACTACTTTGTTTAGATGTTCCTTCCACCTTGACTTCTGCGACTCTTCCAGTGTGCGCAACATACTCAGGAGAGCTCGATTAAAACGCTCTGCAGGGTTACCTTGTGGATGGTATGGGGAGGTGCGTGAATGACGAATGCCACAGTAGTCCTGGAGCTTGCGGAAAAGGGTATTTTCAAACTCTTTCTCCTGGTCGTGGTGTATCTTGGATGGAAAACCAAAACGCATAATAAAGTCATAAAAGAGTTTTCTGGCTGCATTTTTACCAGATTTATCTTTTGTCGCATATGCTTGTGCAAACTTTGTAAAATGATCTACTGCCACCAGTATATACTTTTCCCCTCCCTTACACTTGTCTACTTGCAGGTAGTCAAAGGAGATCATCTCAAATGGTGCAGAGGTCTCAATGCTCTGTATAGGTGTTCTTATTATCCTGTCAGGTTTTTTTCTTTTCATGCAGCGACACACTTTAGTGATGTAGTGTTCCATTTCCTGTTTCATTTTTGGCCAGAAAAAGCTTGCAAGTGTCACCATTCGATCTGCCCCTAGGTGTCCCATCTCCTCATGCAGATGTTTATAAATGATGCCCTTCAGAGATTCAGGAATAACCATTTGTTTTCTCTTTACTGTCTCCCTCTTGAGAATACCATCTTCATCTATCCGCAAATGACGCCACTCTCTAAGAAGTGCTCTGACAGCTTCAGTTTTTGCCAACTTTTCTCTGTATCTCACTTGGTCGGATGTTCTTTTCAGAACCAAGACTCTGCTTATGGTCAAGTCTGCATCTTGAGCAGCTCTGATGTCTTCCATCCACAGAGGCTGAATTGGTTGCAAGATATTGTACTCCTCTGGTACTGCATCTACATTGCAAGTTACAACTGAGATCCAGTTAACTTCCCCTTTTTCCTGTCCTTCCATGGCTTTTCCAATGCACTCAATGGCTTCCGGTGAGTATTCCTCTGTACATTTCTGTAGGACCTCTTCAATGGGTTTGGATCTCCATGACAAGAAATCAGCATCTCGATTTGCTGGTCCCGGCCTGTACCTGATGGTAAACCTATAATCTGCTAACTCTGCCACCCAACGATGTCCAGCCGCGTTAAGTTTTGCTGATTTAGTGACATATGTTAGAGGGTTATTATCACTGTATACCGTGAAATGAGGTGCGTGAAATAGATAGTCACGGAAACGTTCCGTTATGGCCCATTTCAGTGCCAGAAATTCCAATTTACCAGAATGCAACTTGTAATTCTTTTCTGCCATGGTTAATGTTCTTGATCCATACCCTATGACTCTGAGAACACCCTCTTGGCATTGGTACAGAACTGCACCTAAACCTTCTTCTGAGGCATCCACATGAAGCACAAACGGTTTCTCTAAATCTGGGTATGTCATCACTGGTGGGTTGGTCAACTGATCTACGATTTTATGCAGCATCTCTTTGTGAACCCCTGTCCACTGGATTGGATGAGATGGTGGCAACTGGACCTTTCTCTGACTAACCTCCTTTTTCTTTTGATTTTGCTTTCTCACCTCTCGTACAGTGGTTGGTGTCTCATTTTTTAGTTCTTGAACTGCTTTCACTTCTTTTGCATTCATTTTATACCCCTCGGCTGAGATTATTTGACCCACATAACATACTTCACGTTTGAAGAAGTCACATTTCTTCGGCCTCAGTTTTATTCCACATTCTTTTTGTCGTTTTAACACCTGTCGTACATTTTGGATGTGTTGCGCAAATGTAGAGCTAAATACCAGGACATCATCCAGATATGGAACACAGACTTCATCTCGGAGACCTCCCAGGCATCCTTCCATGTAGCGCTGGAAAGCTCCTGGTGCATTAGAGAGCCCAAATGGAATTCTGACCCACTCATAGAGACCCCATGGTGTTATGAATGCTGTGCATGGCCTACTTTTTTGCTCATGAAGCCCTGGTGATACGCATTCCCCTGGTCCAGCACTGTGAACCAGGAATTACCTCCCAGGTTTTCCAAGATCCTTGGGATCGGATGACGATCAGGAAGTGTTTTCTCGTTCAGTAGCCTGTAATCCACACATAAACGTAGGCTCCCATCTTTTTTTCTGACACATACTACTGGTGAGGAATACGATGAATAGGATTTCTAAATCCAGCCTTGATTAAGTAAATCCTGTATGTGTGTGTTTACTTCTTGGTAGAGATGTCTAGGGATTGCATTGTATGTTCTCTGTACTGGCACATTGTCTTTTAACTGAATATCCATCTCCAAGTCTTCAATGCACCCTGTATCCCAGTCGTCCCTAGCAAAAACATCACATTCTTCTCTCAACATTTGTCGTACCTGCTGCTGCTGGTCTTCAGACAAATGGCTCAAATCCACAGGTGGGTCCCAGGGTTCACCTCGAGACTCTGTATTAGTCTGCTGTACAAGCGAGGCGACACTTCTTTCTGATGTCGGGGGTTTCTGATTCTCCATAGATCTTGCCTGAAATGGGTAGATAGCATCAACACTGTACAACCAACCAAGTGTAGTACGACCGCACAGTGTGATGTCATTATCAGTTGTGTTTTCAACTGTCACTGCTATTTTACCCTTTCCATCCAAAGGGAGCTGTATTAACTGTTCTCTGATCGCCAGGCCTGTTGGCCATGGAGCCTCAGGGTTAGGTTGCAGCAATACACGCATTGTACTAAATGTCCCCTTATTTAGCATTCCACATTGCACTTCTACTACTTTGTTCCTGGGGATGGTTACTTGTCGTCTGCCCACTCTGGCTATATGGGATTGGCCTTCAGACTTGTTCCTTTTTAAAACAGATAAAACAGCTCTTGCCATTCTACGTCCCACCTCTAATACAGACCATAACCTTTTCACCATGTGACCTGAAGGAACACAATCTCTAGGTGTATCATTTGTCAGTGCTAATTCTTCAATCACATTGAAACCAATAATGGGGTGTTCCATGTACTTCCAGCACTTCCAATTTGGCCTTTTGAAGTTTTAAATCAGCCTCCTGTTCAACGAGGGCAAGACATGCTTTCGCTTCTTCCGCCTTTGCTCTCACTTTAACAGCAGCAGACACTGTGGACGATGCTCTTGATCACACCGAAGAGCATGAGGCTTGAGATCGCATCTCCCATGTTACTGATTTCTCTGTCATCATTGCATGTTTTTTTTTTTACAATGAATTAGAGAGTGAATGTTGTACTATTGTTGTACTAATGTTGTCTATTGGCTGAGTACAGTGATGCGTATTTGCGTCTTCCATCTTATTCTGCGATGTCTAGCCCATTGAGAAGGACGTGGTTTTACTGTACTGCCCTCGTTGCATGCAGCAATGCATCTAGACAGTCAGATAACTCTTCCTGAATATCAAGACTCTGAGGAAGGCTGCTTTCCTGTCCACAGGTTTATTGACACCAAGGAAGTGTAAAACTAAACACACAAAACAAATATATCACCCATCCAGTATATACATACAACTAATGAAAACAAACGGAATGATACAGAAATTCTGTTAATATAATGCTCTACAAAGACACATAAAACATAACATACCCACTATGTCACATTTAGAACAAGATGAATGCAGATGACACTGGACTGACAGATTAAACACACTGATCACACCCAAACTCTCCTCAGCCTAACTACCTGGTTAAAGTCACATGACATGTAGTCTGGCTGTATCTCTTAAAGGGACAGTTACTATTTACAGATAAATTCCCTAATCACTGGACAACACAATGATAAACAGTAAAGCTCTGCCTAATTTTCCTGTCCAGATTTTGATCAGTTTGCATTTTGAAATGAACCTTCCTTGTTGGCATTCTTTCAAACCTAACTGCTCCTCTTTCAACACAGGGGTGCAGTGTTCTCACTATAACTGTCCCAACACTATACACTCTGCTGCAGTAAAATGGTGATAAAGAAAGGATGAAAGAAGAAAGGATGCAGCTGCCCAAAAAAGAACCAGGGCATTTACCAAGCAACACAGAACTGGATGGCTGGCAAGTTCAGAGCAGAGTCTTAAAGGGTGAGCAAGAGCCACCACATGGCTGCTAAATTTGGGTTTAAGAAGAGGCATTGACCCAAAGATGAATCATTGAAAACTGTAAGCCAAACCACTGGAGCAGACCGTGTCTCACAGTGGTGAACCTGGACGTCTTTAACGCTTGATTATTATCAACCCTGACTTGTGTTTTGATGAAAGTATTATTGTCATAAGACCTCAGCGGTGATATGAATGATTGCTGCTGGATGAGTGAATAAAGGTGGAGGGACATATCAGACAGAAGGTGTGGTCGTATTGCTTCGACCCCAGTGATATGCTTGGATTAGCAGCCTACAGCATGCCTGAGGGCAGTGAATGCCTGGAGGTAGTTTGAGTTGAACAACAAGTAAATAAAAGATAGGATGAATGCCACTCTACAAAGGCCATAGATTTGCGAGGAGGGGAGTCTGAGGCTCACAAGAGCCAACACAATCATCTGCATCCCTAACAAAAGCACCTTGACTTCAGATGTGTCTGTTTACTTAACTGTCCAGTCTAGATGTCCAGATGTTCCAGAACTCCATGTTTGATCCAGTATCAGAAATACTCACAACCTTTCTTGTTTTCCTTGACAGGGGCATCTTCTTCAAAGCACATTCAAGCATCAAACATGACATTGTGTCTCATCCTTCCCATCAGTATTAGCATCTGAACCATGACAGAGAGAAACATGTATTATTAGAAACTGCCATAAATTTGTCAGTAATGTCCGTGAAAGACAATTACAGCAGCAGTTTAGAATTGTTTATTAAAAAGAAAGAAAACCTACTCCTAGTAATTTCAGTTGTAATTACTCTGCTCCTTTACAAATGCAAAAAAAATGTTTTCTTTTTCTTTTTCTTCTTGGAATGTCACATAATCCCACCTGTCACCTCAGTACAGTTATAATCATTTATATTTCCCGTAATTGTTTTTATGGCCTCCAGTAAAACAGTGTAGAATTTCTGGTTAACCCCAGGCTATTCCATTACTCTCTCTAAAAAAGCAAAAAATGTCATTTAAATAAAAAGGTCTAACATTGTGTTATTTATTTAAACACTTACCCCATATGGAAAATATATTTATAAAATACATTTGTCAATATATGAAAATTGCCAAAACATCTTTAATGTACTGCAATTATTTGAAATATATTTCAAATGTAGACATATCTCAGATGTCTATCCATGCTTAATGAATCCCCACTGTCATATAAAGCCACACCAATTGTTTTTTGCTGTTAATGGTGTTGATTAGTTCTGCTGTGTGCAGATCCACACTGTGCTGGGCTAATATTCTCTCAGTATGGATCTTGTTAGTGCAACATTAGCGCACTAAAGTCACACTAGAGTCTTTACAGAGTCTTGGTTTAATGTGAATCAGTACTCAGTAGTACTGATATAATTAATTTGGAATCCAACCTTACACTCCACCCCACTCCCAACTCCCCAATTCATTCCAAAAGTTCTGGACTGACTGCCATCATTGCAGAGAACACAGTGATATGTACTGTGCACTGGAGCAGTGGAACTGTAATCCTCACCTTGTTTTTGGCAGGGTGCCAACAGGTTTATGTTTGTTTATCTGTCCCAGAGAGTCTTATTCTATTGGCAGTGCTTCTCTATAGAGAGTAGACAAGCTGTGTGCATTTGCACATACAGTATGTTTCAGCAATGGGTGCCACTTATAGTAGCTGAATGAATTAGAAGGGATGTCCACAAACTGTTGGACATAGTATATATAACTGTAGATTGGCTGAAACCGCATTGAGTTGCATGGTATTAAAAAGTATAATGTGCTTAGCTGGTTTTTAAATGTAGACAATGGAAGAAATCTTCGGATTCCCTATTGTGATTATGACTGTTAAACCTAAACCTCTCTCTCTCTCTCTCTCTCTCACACACACACACACACACACACACACACACACACACACACACACA
>JAVGWO010000434.1:0-10406 GCA_034509495.1 Acestrorhynchus altus | reverse complement strand
ACACACACACACACACACACACACACACACACACACACACACACACAGTGAAGCATTAACTGGATATTATTAGCTGAACTTCCTCTTTTAGGGTCCACAGAAATTCATAGAAGCACAGTCCCTTGGTAGTGAAATGCCAGCCAAGGGGTGGAGTAACGACAGCGCTGCTCAATAGCTCGAGAACAGTGGGTAGGAGGTCACACATTCTACAGGTACAATATGTTTTCCTACATCCACTCAAACACACACACACACACAGTGAAACACAAACCAACCAACCAGTTAAGTACATCTGCAACCTGCACGTACTTTCCCTAACAGCTTTCGTTACCGCAGGCTAGAGGAAGCCAATTACTCTGTCTCAGTCTTTTGGCCCCTATTTGAAGGACCAGGGCAAGGCCATGGGAAAACCAAGCAGCCACACTTCTCCTGACTTCCCTCCTCACTGTTATTCCTCCCAGTTTCCTGCCCTTTCATTAAGCTATTGTTTTAAAAGCCAGAGAAAAGGCAGCCAGTGTTGGACCTACCAGCACACTATCCATCAGGGGCACCAAATGGCAGTGGAGCATTTACAAATAATGTTGTTTTTTTCAAGACATTGCTCTTTGGAAAGAACGGGTTCCATTTTTTCTGTCCAGAGTTTGAATTAAAAAACAAAACAAAAAAACAAAATAATAATTTTAAGAATGATTACTTAAATCTCCTCCTTTCACCCTGATCTTCAATGATCAGGACCCCACAGGACCATCACAGAGCAGATATGATGTGGGTGGTGGGTCATTCTCAGCACTGCAGTCACACTGACATGGTGGTGGTGTGTTAGTGTGTGTTGTGCTGGTACCAGTGGATCAGACACAGCAGTGCTGCTGGAGTGTTTAAACACTGTGTCCAACAGTGACACTGAAGGGTTTAAACACTTTTGCAGCACTGCTGTGTCTGATCCATGTACCAGCCAACACACAACAGGAGATGGTCATATTGTTAAGGTTTCTCAACGTAAATGTTTTTAACACAGTCCGGTAGCCGGTATTAAAGATCAGCAGTGTAGTTACTGAAACTGTATCAGAAACACAGTCCGGTAGCCGGTATTAAAGATCAGCATTGTAGTTACTGAAACTGTATCAGAAACACAGTCCGGTAGCCGGTATTAAAGATCAGCAGTGTAGTTACTGAAACTGTCCGGTAGCTGATTTTGTGTCTGTTGATATTGTGTTACTCTTTTAAATACCGTACGCTGGCGGAGTTTGAGGACGGTGTGAAACTGGAAGGGTTATGTGTAGAACAGAGTGAGTGAATCTCTAATGAAGGTTAATGAACTGGCATTGAAGTGAACCCACTTTGGTCTTCAGCCTAAATGGCTTTAATATGTTCTTTGCAACCTCTTCCCTTCACTTCACACCCATAGCAGCACAGCTGGTCCAGCAAACTAATAAAGCACATGATTTTCCAACACACACACACACACAGACACACACACAAAACAGGAAGTGAAAACGACTAGCAGGAAATACTTCTACTATATTATTATTTCTGCCAACTGAGACCCAGAAATCACACTATGGTGTAAAGAGCAGAGTGTCGAAGTGTATCTTGGCTGTTAATTCGGCTCTGCCCTTCTGCCACACACAGACCTTCCATCTGTCCTAGGTTACTGCGGACCGCTCGTTTCAGACGTGATGTGCAGCAGCAGAGAAGTGAAAGAGAGAAAGGGAATAGAGAGAAAGGGTTTCACATGAATACTGGTGGTTATGGGCCACATTTATTGCTTCTTGTGGTTTTCATATTGGGGCGAGACCTACAGTTTAGTGAAAATAGTAACGCTTTGGAGAGTCTGGTGATGCTGTTTGTAACAGCTGCTCTTCATAAACATGCTTCCCTGTAAGTTGTGTCTCGGAGGTAGAGCTGTGTTGAATCAAAGTGCATGTATATGACATACTGGTGCATAACAGCGGCGCACAGAAACGCCACTGTTTCCCATTCATTCAAATTAGAGCTGGGTACTGGTCACATCTGAACCAGTACTGGAACCAGTTCTGCTACCAGGACTTTGGCTTTAGTGCTTTACTCTCTCTGTCACTACGTCAACAAAGCTGAAACTGAAGCTCATTTCATTTGAAACCTTCTAGAACAGCAGCGTGATTCACGTCAGACTGCAGGTCATGCTGGATGTACTGTACTGGCTGATGTTCTCGAGGTGGATATACTGGGGTTTGTTCAGGTTAAACGTGTTGTCAGTTGTGAATTTAGTGTCACAGGTACTACTTTCAGCTCTCCACCGCCCCCTGTATCACACGTCTACTGAAATTTGACACAGATCGGGTCTCGGTAGCACCAATGCATTTCAGACGGTGCTCTTAAAAGGTACCGATTACGGGTTCAGCTCTAATGAAAACTGCTACTATATAACACACACATTCGGACTGTCTTTGCTCCCGTCCACATAGCGCCTGTGCAGCCGGGGTGCGGCTCCTACGGCGCTCCATGAGAAAATAGGTCAGCTTTCCCACATGGGACCTTAGCACTGAGTCCTCTCTCTCACCTGACAGTGCAGGAACTGACCTGAGAGCAAGAAAGGAGGCCTCTTTCAGCATTCACGGCTGTTCATTAGCACTGTTTTGGGAGGTGAGAGCTTCGTAATGAGACGTTTCAATATCAGAAATTGTATTTTTACCGGAGAGACTTGGCTCAGGGCCGTGTCGTATGCTTAGCTTTGAGGGTGGCTCACTGATGAAGATAGTATTACACTCTTCCTTTCTGAAACACTCTCTCAGGTGAGACATCGAGCGTTAAAACGATCTGAAAGAGGCAGCACTGCCAGCCCATGCCAAGCATTTCATATACAATGTGTGCAAGAGGACGCCTACAGTCTCAGATAAACTGTGCCGCATCATAACCGTTTAAAAACATGTTCCCTGAATATGCTGCGAGAGTGTGAGCTTCATTTAAGCCCAGCTCAGCTAGTGTGGAAGATGCATTCAGCTGAGAGCCAATATTGAGGCTAACACTGAGAGCACTCTCACCTGTGAGAGGTAACATTCAGCAGCCTCTCCACCATTCAGCCGTCCCACCTGAGACAGCCTCGCCATTCACGGCGTCCTCCGGGGAGGCAACGTATTCAGGCCTTCCTGTTCTTCTCTAAGGCAGACAAATTCATCCCCGCTGTCTGCTCACAAACAGCCGCATTCATCCGGCCTCCCATTGACAGAGCGAAGGGGGGCAAGTGCGAATGCCAGGGCAGGCTCAGGGGAGCCCGAGTCTGGACCGGCTCTCCCCATCCGCACCCCATTGGCTTTCACAGGCAGGTAATCAGAGAGGGTGAAGCCAGGCCAGGCTGGCTCACAGCCGGTGGTGGGTGGTGGGTGGTGGGGTATAGAAAGAGATAGAGAGGGAGGGAGCAGACCCAGTGTCTGTTGCTGAATCTTCCCTATGAGGCCTCAGTGGAAGCAGAGATCAGAACAGACAGAAAGCAGAAGGGACCCTGTGGGACGCTGGAGAGAGAAAGATGCACCTCAGTGTTTCACTCTTTCACTGAGATAGTGAGAGAGAGAGACAGAAGTTGCCTTGAACAATGGGTTGTCTCTTAGGCAACACTGATGCCCTGTATCAGGGCAGATTTGAGCAGCTTGCCTGTTTCAGTATCTATTTCTTGGCACCGAGGTCCGAGACCTGGGTTCTGGACTCAAGTATGGAACTGTATATGTCCAATCTTAGTACAAACCTGCAATACTCTGTCCAAGTCTCACCTGACCCGAACCCACTGGAGCAAACCTCGAATTAAGATGTGACTTTAGCTCAACACTTTCGTCCGTCGCTGTGATTCCGAATGAATCTTGGCTTAATCCAGAGGTTTCCCGATCATTAACGGACAGATCACTGATGAGTCGCTATCATTGGCTTCAGACAAATATTTAATATCTAGTGCAGAATCTTCTCTGAATCTTTACTAGAAGCAGAGTCTTATTACGATTCTAGGCTCTGGGACTGATTAGAAAGCCTAGCAGCAGAGCCATAATGCCCATGCTGTTAGGCCTCATTTGACATGGCTTTGGTGCTTCAGTCATGCACAGCCAGAAGAAGATCAAGTGAGGGCATCCCCAGCTTTGTTTACCCATGCCTCTGCTTTTTGTTGTGTCTCTCTGTCTCATCTGCTACCATTTTTGTCCTATGAATCTAAACATTTAGCTCTCCGGTCATGTTTTTTGCATTATTATGAAAAGATAAACCACAGATCTTTCTCGGAGAGTGAATGTTTGGAGATCTGAGTATATGAAGGGTGAAACTTCTTCACTGGATCAGTGGACATAGGACAAATAGTTTGAAGAGATTAGGAATGAATGGGAAAATTGCTGCCCTCTTAAAAGAAAACAATCAGCCACAGACACTTTTCTCAAACCCACAAGAGGCCACAGGAATTAATGAAGTTGGTTTTAAAGTTATCGGTGTGTTGGTTTCTTCTTAAAGCCCACTGGCTTTGGAGTCAAACTAACTTGAGTTCAGTTCCTGGTCTGTAGTCCATGCAATTGGATGGGGAGTGTGTGTATGGTGCACGTCTGCAGCTGTGGGGCATGATCCTTCACCGCTGGCCATCAGCTCGGATACAAGCAGCACAAGCCGCCTCCTCCTCCGCAAGGCTAGTTGCGCGGTTACAGCTCCTGCCTGAGATAGGGCCATGTGAATGTGCGCGTTTGAGGCCTGGCCTGGCAGACGCCAGTCTCCCAGAGATTAGCATGGTAATCAGTGATGCTGAGGGTGCTGGAAGAGCGTATCTCTTGCAGAGATCGCTATGAGAAGCCCGTCTGCGCTCTCTCTCGCTCACTCGGTGGGATGTTGCAACTCCAGCATCTAGTGGGCCTTATCTCCCCGAGGCAGATTGCAGAATTTGATATGCATCTGTGAAATGGTCGGAAATGACAGTCTCCAAAAAACTACGTGATGAGTCAAACGATGTGTCTCAACATCACCCCTCGCTCATCTTCTCCCTCTGCCCCCCCCCTCTAATGCAGTATGCTGATCTCTTTCAACCTCTAATCTCTCCTTCTGAGGCAAACTGTTTAAGATGGGCACTGTGTCTGAACGTGAGCCAAAGTGTGTATGCATTTATAAGCATGCATGCATATATGTGTATTTATTTAACTGCAGTAACCGAGTGGACGTGTCCTCACTCGACTGTGTTCCTGTGCGAGTTTGTGTATCTCATCCGGGTGTTTGCGACCGCTCTGGAGCATGGGAAGATTGTCATCAGTGAGATTGTCATCATCTCTCTCTTTCCAGCATGAACATCGTCACAGATAAAGGGTCGTCCTCGTCAGCACGACACGCTAGCTGAAGCTCAGGCTCAGGGAAGGGCCTTATCAAGGCTTAGGAGGGCCTTCGGTGTGTGTTTGGGACTCTATCAGTGGAGTATCTGACATGCTAGTGGTGACTGAGGAGGAGTTAGAGATGGCGCACTGTGCACCAGAGGTTAGGGTTCAAGAGATGGTGGTTAAATGTACTTGGAAGTGCTCACTAACTCAAAACAAGCGGCTGATAAAGATCTCCTCCAGCTTGCTCAAATGTGTCATTTGAACTCTAATTTGGAACTGAAACACCCTGGATAATCTCTACATAACTCACATTTTGTACAGATCTTTGCACAAACGTTGCTGTTTTGATAATGCACCTCTGCAAGATGCGTGATAAAGTGGAGAGCTGCCAAACGGCGGCTGCTTTAACAATTTAAATTTTCTTCAGAGGCAACACAAGTTAAGAGGAGAGGAAGAATTTGATTTGATCTAAAGTACATTCATCTTCAAAATTGTTTTGCCACCAAAAGTGTGCTATGGTAACATCTGCACTACCGGTATGCAGTACGTGAAGACCATCTCACAATGTCAAACTGACCAAATTTCATTTCCGTCAGCCGATTCCTTCTGGGTGCAGCTATTTTTTGGATGGTGAGTGTAATTAGTGACTTCAGGTCTCAGGGAGTGAGGTTCTTTCTCAGAGTAGGTGTTCAGTTTACGTCTAAGAGGTGTATCCAACAACAGTGCAAAACATCCAAACTGTCAACAGTCTGCTAGTTTAATTCCAGTAATATCACCTCCATCCACTGCCAGGAGACCCAGACCATACGGTTAACCTGATGTTCAAAGACGGGCTGTAACAGAATTGGGAGTCGTTCTCCTCCAAGCACGTTAAGCTGTCCGTTGACGTGACGCTGCATGAAACAATGCAAAATGGCTGTGCTGGTCTGCTGCCCCTTCCAGAGTAACTGTGATGGTCCACTCCAAATGCCACAGCAATATAAAAGCAAAAGGGGGCTTTGTAACAAGTATGAAGTACACAGAGCCTAACCTCTCCTCAACCCGCCTCAATGGAGCAGCAGGGCTCGGGGCAGCACTGACAGATCCAGTCTTAATGTGCCATGGAACACGCTCTATAAAAGGACAAAAATCTTTACCCAGCGAGGGCTTCCCGAACAAGAGGAAGAGAGCTCGGCTCACTGAGCGGCCAACCACGAGCCCAGCCGCCCCGGGGTCAACTCTCAGTGACACTGGCAGTCATGGAGGTCAAGGAGGAGTGTGCACACTATGGTCTGCACTATCATGGGGCAAATGGGAGGGGGGGGGGGGAGAGAGAGAGAGAGAGAGAGAGAGAGAGAGAATGCAAGACAAAGGAAAAGTAGAGGTCCTTTTGATTAGTTTCCTTGGCAGGAGGACAAAACTGTAAGGAATGCAGGCAAGAGGGGAAAGAGTGATCAAGAGAAGAAAGACATGGAGAAAGCAAATGGAGAGAGAGAGAAGAAGGAGGAAGAGTGAAGGACTTGCTGAGTAAGGCTCTATGGCTTAGTCCATTTCCCCCAATTCTAAAACTCATTCCACTCCTCGATTAGTCTGCTTATTGCCAACACATCTAGGAAAAATACCATCAGTTCCTGCTGCAAACCCTCCACTGACGTCCCCACAGTCCAGTCCAAACAGAAAGGCTGAGGAAATGACTCAAACAGAAAGGACAGCTCACTGGAGCTGGTTTCAAATACGTTAGAGTGTCTCTGAAATAAGCCAGTTGTTCTGATATCTGCTCACTTTAATGAATAATCAGCAGAGGTGACGGAGGTGTCGGAACCCGTAGTTCAGATAGAAGGTCACGGTCCTCTGCAGGATTACGGTGGAAGTTTGAGTATCTAAACGAAGCCTCACCCAATCGTGACCAACCTGAAACCTGAAGAATCTGCTTTTCCTGCAGCAGTGCAGCTGCTGGACAAACGGTTGTTATATGTAGATTTTAAAAGTCCATACAGGGTGGAGTTAATCAGGCTTTAATCAGTCAGTCTCAGTCTGATCTGATATGGAAGGAAAAAGCTGCAGACACACCGGATCTTTGGAAAAAGGACTGGACACAACAGCACTGGACCAACACAACCGAATGGCATATAATACAGCAGCACAGTAAACAACAAACAAACTACAACTACTGAGCTAGAGAACCACTAACACATTCAGACTGAAGAACCCTTCCATGATGCCAAAGGGTTCTCCATGGCAAGGGTTTGAAGGATTCTATACGGAAGTGTTCTTTTTACTAAAGAACCTTTGTAGAAGCCTGATTTGTAAGTGTGCTGTTCCACTAGCTGAGTTCGGTGGAGGAGAGTGAGAGAACTGCTGTGACGTTAGTGCAGGTGGACCTGCAGAGTGAGCCTGCAGCAGATCTCACTGCGCTGCTCTTTCATAAACGCTGCTCTGTTTTGACTACAAGACGCCTGGACGTCCAAACGCCCGTCTGGCCAAGAGAAGTGATCACAGCAACAACAACAAAGTTCAGTGTGACAGTGTAAGCGTGGTGTTTGGGTGCTGTTTTGATGGTGCGATAAGGCCTCAGATGAAGATTTCATTAAATATTTCACACAGGCGTGAGCCAAAGGCAAAACATTAAGTCAGAGCCATCTGGGAATGTGGGGAAAAGCGTCGAGTTCAAGAGATAAAATCAAGCAGGATGACCTGCGAAAGCGTGTTACTGCACACTGCTTCTCTATCTTCTGCCTCGCACCCTCATTCATACACTGCCTGGCCTTGTAACATCCATACCACAACACACCCAGCAGTGTCAGGCCCATTTCACAGTGCGTCCTCAGCCTCCTGTGTGTGGCCGGCGGGCAGCGATCACTCCGGCTCTGGGTAAACATTAGGACGCGAGCTCACACCCTTCTGCTGATTAATGGAGCGAGTGCATTGGACATGACAGGCCAGCGAGGCCTGCGAGACCCAGAGCCACACACTGAAAAAGACTGCTCTGTTCTCTCTCTCTCTCTCTCTCTCTCTCTCTCTCTCTCTCTCTCTCTCATCCTCCTCTTTTTGAAAGAGCTCCAGGACACCGCCGCACCAGGCAGCGCCCAAAACATTAAAGCATTATCTGTAACGGAGGTAGACAAACAGACTTTGACACTGTGCTCAAGCACATCTCCATTCACCGTGCCTTCTAGCCCCACCTCTTTTCTCCACGCTCCTTCCTGGTCATGGTGACATAATCCTCAGTGGGCAATTTTACGGGGAGATGTTACTGCTCTCATTGCTGTCACTGAAAAACTCCAAGCTGCAAGATCATCTGTTTTAATTCTCCTCCATCTCTCCGCAGCCTTCGAAACAGTGGACCACAAGATCCTCCTGCCAGTCCTCACTAGACTTGGAATCACTGGTTCTGTGTGGCGATGGTTTCCTTCATACCTGGAGGCACGTTCTTGCCAGGTCACATGGCAGGAGGCCACATCTGTTCCATGCAGACTCTCCACTGGTGTTCCACAAGGCTCAGTCCTTGGTCCTCTTCTCTTTTCTCTCTACACTACTTCTTTTGGTAAAGTAATATCTTCTCATGGTTTTACTGACCACTGCTACGCTATTGACACTCAACTCATCCCTCCGACACCCAGGTCTCATCCCGGATCTCAGCCTGTCTCTCTGATGTCTCATCATGGATGGCAGCCCATCACCTCAAACTCAACCCCAGCAAGACCTGCTCCTCACCCTGATCTCACCATTCTCCTTGAGAACTCACTGGTCACTCCATCTGCAGAAGCAAGGATGATCAGTTATCGTTCTCGGCTCATGTTGAAAACCTGACTCGGTCATGAAGGTTTCTCCTTTACAACATCAGGAGAATCCCACCTCATTTCAAGACTTGACCATGACAGCTGTCTTCTGGCTTGGCCTCCTACATGAACCATCAGGCCCTTCAGCAGATCCAGAATGCAGCAGCATGGCCTTCTCTTTGTTCTACTGTGTTCTTCTGTGTTCTTCTAACTGTCCTTTCAATAAGTCAGTAATAAATTCTTGACCCAAAGCTCATTCTTATTCTTTTCTTTTTTGAACAGTATAAAACAAACGGCTTTCAGATTGTTACTATAAAAATCTATGTAGAAGATCAGGGACGATCAGCTGTGTAAGACATGAAGAAAAGAGGTGACAAGAAATAATATAAACACCTAAAATAAAGAAATATAGAGACGCAGAACCTTAAGACAACTACAATGATCACACAGAGATGAGGGCAGTGACAGGTTTGTGAGAGAAAGTCCGTCCAGAATATCTGAATACTGTTTCAGCACAGCTGAAAGTATTAAAGCTGTTTTAAACACACGTGAGTGTGTGTGTGTGTGCGTGTGTGTGTGAAGGTGTGCGTGTCTGTGTGTGTGTGTGTCTGTGTGTGTGCGTGTGCTTGTGTGTGTGTGTATTTGTGTGTGCGAATGTGAGTGTGTGTGTGTGTGCGTGTGTGTCTGTGTGTGCAAGTGTGTGTGTGCGAGTGTGCGTGTGTATGTGTGTGTGTGTGTGTCTGTGTGCGTGTATGTGTGTGTGTGTGTGCGAGTGTATGTGTGTGTGTATGTGTGTGTGTGTGTGTGTGTGTGTGTGTGTCTATGTGTGTGTGTGTGTGTCTATGTGTGTGTGTGTCTGTGTGTGTGTGTGTGTCTATGTGTGTGTGTGCGCGTGCGTGTGTGCGTGCGTGCGTGCGTGTGTGTGTGTGTGTGTGTGTGTGTGTGCGTGTGCTGAACAGTAAAGGTCAATTTGAGTGGTTTTCAGTTGTTGTTGAAATATAAAGGATCTCAGTCATGGTATCTTGCCCAATATCAGTGATATTGCATTTGCTTTTTGAGAACCTGTTTGAGAACCCATGTGTTGGTTCATTGACTGTCAAACACAACAAAGTGATGTGTCAATAGATACTCCACGAACCATACGTTTGTGTTTGTAAGTTATTAGAAGATAAATTAATGCATTAATGTACGCACCAAAAAAGATAATCAGCCATAAATAAAATGTTAGACACGATAAACCACAAATACAAAACAAATACTAAATTACAATTAATAATTACAATTATTAAATTACAATGATTAAATAATTAATAATTACAATTATTAAATTACAATTATTAAATAA